>DWAV01000773.1:0-16738 GCA_018231305.1 Noctuana lactifera
TTGCCTTCAACCCTTTTTATGTCCCACTGCTGGGCACGGGTCTCTCCCTACAACCGGGAAAGGCCTGGAGCATACTCCACCACGCTGCTCCAATGCGGATTGGTGGAGGGGTAATTGGGTATTTACTATTAATTAACCATAGGTATAAATGGATTTATCAATAAGTTGTTATTTATCAAGATATTGTAAATATAATATTTTTTATCATTGGGCACAAAGCGCACAATTTACTCGGATACATTACGGTTTCGAAACGGTGGCGGTCTCTGATATTAGTAAGTAAGGAACACACAGAGAGAATAGATGAGACAGGAAATGGTCAATGCTTTTAAATATCATAATATTATTGCAACTGCAAGATATTCAAACATAATGATTTGTTAGAGCTTCCCAATACATAACTTAAATTTCGTAGGTGTATGTATGTATGTTTAGGCGCTCATTTCTTCTTTTCAAGATATGGACTTAAACGTGTAACTATGAATTCAAAGCTCATTGATACCAGCGACGAGTGTGGTGTAAAATGGAAAACATCTCAAAACCCTAATCCAATTTTAGGGCACGTATTGTTTCAACTAAAAAATACATAATGAATAAAATATTAAATTACATATTAAATAATAATAAATAAAGTTACATCAATCAGGCAGTCAAAATAGAGTCGCATGTGGTGATAGGCCCTCATACGAGCCACACGTCAAGTAGTTCCTCTACTGTACTTGTCTCTATCTTCAGTGATTAGTAGGCGGTAGAGCGTTGACCTTGACGGTACGTATGTTGGATACACAGTTCCACACGTGGAGCAGTGTATCCACCCTTACTTGCTTTAATGAAGTGACTTTACATAAATGCAAATACAGTTTTAATGCGCAATATGATTTGAAATTACTTTCGAATGCAATTTTGATTGCATATAGGTACATAATCTCCGTATCTCTTAGACGATATCCATTGTAAAAATCCATTGATGGATCTTTTTCCACTTTTGTGTCCACTATCGATTTTCGTTTTTGTTTTCTTATGATAAATATCATTCGAACTCCGTTAAGATTTTTAATATATTATACTAATTTTGTGGGACAAGTTAACTGAACTTGGTTTACTGAACAGAATCTTCTAAAATGAATTAATTATAGTAATTCTAAAGCATCTGTGGGCTATGTACCTTTAATTGAATATGAATTTTCCATCCTTTTGAACGTTAATAGGCATACCTATATAAGTTTTTTTGCTATGAACTGCTAAAAGTTAATTATTAACATAAATATCCAAACTTAAATGTATAATGATGATTAGTGAACAAAAAAGCACTTCATATAACATACTAATCCCTATTTTTAAGTCCTCACATCACACAAGACTAAACACCATTAATACAGACTCATTGATAAAATCTTTGTCGTTAGATACGCACGCTATGCAAATAGTCCACATGGCTAATTGTTCTATTATTGAGTCTTCTCAACTCAATAGATGGTCGAGTGTGGTCGATGACACCCGCCACCCTTAAGGATGCTCATTTCCTTGTCGCTGATTACGGCTTGCCGACTAAAAAAGTACAATCATAGTGCTCTTCGGCGCGGAACGCACTGTCCTCATTTGAATACAAACGCAATGCGCGTGCGCACACACCCTTAACTCAACACAGATACAGATAAGCTAAACGAATCTCGACTCTCCTTACGACGATATTAAGTGAAAAGTCACTCACCACGCGCAAATACGTGCCCTCTTTTCAAAGTCAAAAGAAGAGGGATTCTCGCGTGCAAGAACGGGAGGGAGCGATACCCGAGGAGGACGGAGGACATTAAGGGCATTCACCCCGTACCCCGTGGGTTGACTAGCGGAGCTACAAATGATGTACCAGCACAGCACATAGATGCCTTTCTCTATTTAGGTGCGCACGAGTTTCGAAATAGTGACCGTGGAAGTTTTTGTTGGGAGGTGGATCCTGTTTGGGTTGCGTCAGCGCGATAACTTCGGCTATTGCCGCGAGAATGTCCGATGCAGGTGTGTTGAAGCGCCAACCTTTCGAATGACCACCGCGCACTCCAATCGATGTGATTCGGTAAACGCTTCATGTTACGCTCCTATCTACGAATGCTAGTTTTATAATATCTCTTTTAACGATCTGTCACATTAATCAGTACTCTGCAGTTACATGCCGAAATTCAAAGACTTTGCTGTATACCTTCGAAATCTTCGCTTTTCAATAGCGAGTTCATCACGCAACGAAAATTGAAGGTTTACGTTAGTATAAACAAAGTTTAAGAAATGGAAGCTCATTATATAGGTAATTATAAATTTTAATAACCAATCAAATTATATTCCTACTTTAAACTTTTTAATTTATTTATTTATTGTACTCACTAGTTTTAGTATTAACCTACCTAACCTGTTTTATAAAATTTATTTAATGTCATTTGATAATAATTGATGTAAACTATTATTGACACTGAAATCCTAAAATAAAACACATTCAAATAACATTGCTCATTCATAGTAAGTGCTTATATCAATCTGAAATATCTTTCAGCAATGCTGAAATTTGAATGCTATGCATAAATTTAAATATATTTTTTTTAATTATCTAAATACTTTTATTACGTAATAAGTCCATCTTGGAACAGACAAGCTAGTGATTCTACAAGGGTTCCGTTTTTTAACTTAATGATGTAGTACTCGTACTTACTCGGATACGGAACTCTTAGTAGTAATTTTTTAATTTCCATTTATGTCTCAAATGAAAAAGTCACGTGCTTCTATCTAAAAATACGTTATTGTAATAGTGTTATTACTACCATTTATGGCGGTCTCTCTTTCGGAGGGTCTTAGGTTCAATTCCGAGCAAGCCTGGAAGGTTTAAATAATTGCTTTCTATTTCTGTTTTCTATAATAGCTACTTGAGCGATCAGACCGCCTTTTGTCACCATCTTTATATTTATGGCTATGTAATAATTGTATTGTGTGTATATTGTATTGTATATAGTCTGTGGTGTACAATAAAGTAGGTATATGTATTTGTTTGTTTGTTCATAATTTATCTGTTAATTAGTAGTCCCTGCTACCCTATTTACTCTTCCATACGGTAGCTTGAGCGACAAATTGTCAGATAAAGTATCGAACTTTAAAAGCTTAGAATACATACGAAGATACGTTTCTAAGGAGAAAGTCAGTTTAGATAACACGATACATTTTAAAAAGTAGAACCATGAGAATTTGAGTGTCAATTACCGTACAGTCTACGACTTGTAAAGTCATTGCATTGGAGGACATCGTATAGTAAAGTTGAAACACAGATTCATAACCATCATCTCTACATCATTATCATTTATTTTTTTCAATTAGGCATAATGAGAAATATGTAAGCATTTAATTTTAAGTAGCCAAAACTTAATTTTTATTTTTAAACCCGCGTAACAGTAAAATACATTATTTTATAAAAATTACAGATTTAATTAATGGCTTTGTAATATCATTCTATTCGCATATTTGTTTAAGCAATAATCTAATGTTATTTTATTTGAAAATAAGATGTTCGTATTTCCTAAGAAGTAAGATGTTCCTTTCAGAAATTGCTGAAACTTTGTGTTTTTTTTTTTCTGAAAATCCTACAATCAATACCGCGATGCAGTACCTACAGGCTTGCGAGATAATATTTGGATTTCCATGTTGGTAGTTTTCCACGCCGTTCATCGATCGCCGCAGATAACCAGCTGTAGGGTAGGCGACAAAACAACCCTTTAACATTTATTATTTCCGCCTTAGCGCGTCGTGTTAAAAGCTACGTTGGTCTGACAGTTTGTTAGTTCAGTGGTGCACTGTACGGTGTCCTGGCAGGGTGGTGTGTCCACCCCCCTTCGATGTATTGATATCACCCGCATGTTGCACTCGCGATCAATTTGTGGGGGTGGGACGGTAGGTATCATAGCTACAGATTAGATATACAATTTACATCCAATATGCTTACCATACTGAGTGTACATCGTTGCGTTTTACCAAATTTAGTATTACTATGTAATCATTAAGCTGTCTGCGTTACCATACAACTAGACGTAGGTATCGTTAAAATACGTGCCTACATGGAGAATTGGAGGATGCCGTGGATAAAGTTTAGTATGGAATTTGGTGCTGTAGTAAAAATAATAAATAACGCTTCACACTCACAACTCCACACTAGGATTTCCTGTGTCGTGGGTGCCATGGACACATACAGATACATGTACACAAACACCTAGACCGGGAACAGAAATCTAAATTCATCATTTAAATTTCCGCCCCGGCGGGTATCGAACCCGAGTCCCTACGAATTATGGACTGGTGTGGTACCCACTACCCCACGCGGGTCACGGGGTCAATTTACAATGATTGGTATTTTGTATAATATGATATATATTTATTATTATTTATGTAATGATTGTTATATAAGCGTATATTTGAGTTCGAGACCATGTCATATAACTAACTGCCATAAAAAAAATCTCTGTGCACCAATTTTGAAAAGCACCGTGTCATAGCGCTATAGAATTTCTTTCAAAGAAGGTCAATCCATACAAAGGAGCCATTTTCATGTTATTGAGATTGAAACGTGCAAGCAGACCACCTTAACTTGCGTTACCTCAATTTATTCGTATGAATCAACAGGCAAAAAAATAATTGGACCTTTGACATAGAGCGTATGAAATTAAAGTCATCTAAATACATTTTCGTCGTGACATCTCTATAAGAATAGATACTAGTTTTGGCAGGAGTTTAGATTGTTGTGGGTTCTATTGGGTTAATATAGCCCGCCAATTACGAGATAGTTTTTTTTTTAATAATTATGTTCTATATGCATGCATACAGTAATCATGTACAATTTTATTATAGGTATATACAGCTTATATAATTGAGCTTATTTCATTCTATATGTTTTTAAAAAAGATTAATATTCATTCTGTATAAATATTTTTTATTTTTCCAAAATTTTTTACCTCGTTTTTTTCGTCGAAATGTTTATACCGTTTTCGAGAAACCACCATTATGTTCTTACATGAACGGCTCATTTATTAGTATAAATAAGATATAAGAAATAATTGTTTCCTTAGTAATAAAGTCTTGCCAAGAGTCATTCGAAACTATCCCAGCGAAAGTAAGCATTACGGCCGTAATAACTATTACTGGCAAAATGCATTGAAACTTTACAACCACTCTATTCCTTTCAATATCTCTTATTTGATATAAATCTATTATCTAGTAATTAGTTACGTTTTCATATTCTAAGAGATATTCAAATTCAAACATTTTTATTCATCATAACATAAGGTACACGTATACACTGGATGAACGTCAAATAATACGGTACATCGGCTTTAGGCGACCTTTTGGCTAAGGTAGGCCGGGAGAAAAAAGCCGGCGGAAAAAAACTCTCGGCACTCCTTTAAAATCAAGTGTATAAATAACAAGTTATTAACAAATTATGCAGTATAGCTTAAGCCTGAAATCGACATATTACACCGATATAATATGTATATTATATATCGGTGTTAGCACATTGGTTAAAAATTAGGTCTGTTATTCGAATGGACCGGCTTCAAATCCCAGTAGCATGCACTTTCTACCTATGACTTTTAGTGATTTTTATCTGTTATATGCGTTTTAACCTTTAAAATATCGTTGCAGCTGTAACGGTGAAGGAAAACATTGTAACAATGTTGTCCATAAAATAATGTTATCAAAAGGGATAATATGTCGTATCTAATCCATTAGCACGGACTTTGCCGGGCAAATACAAAAAACTCAGGTTGCAATGCAACTTTAATGTCTATTTAATCCACCTATCCTAAATAGGCACTTTGTACTATTTAAGATTGAACAAAATTACAACGCTTTATAAATAAAAATGTTAACGCTAATAATAGGACGCGAAACCGCGGAGGCGTCGATGCGTTGAAACCTTGTGACATTTTAATTTCACGTTTACTTGCGCTTGTAAGCATTAAATAATTATTCTATAAAGAAAATAAAGTCATTTTTGTAGCAAGAAAACAACAAACCTCCGCTATGCGTATCAACCATTGAACTATTATACATATTATATAGTATGAAAAGCCATTTTGTTAGTAAGCAGTAGGTATTTTATATAATACCCTTTAACATGATAAGAGCAGCACAGAAATATTTAATATCCTTAATATGCAAACGTAGGTATTTGACGTAATTATCCTTAAAATTTAAAATACAATAAGTAGGTGCCTTCAACACTTTTTATGTCCCACTGCTGGGCACGGGTCTCTCCCCACAACCGGAGAAGGCCTGGAGCAAACTCCACCACGCTGCTCTAACGCGGATTGGTGGAGATACGGGTTAGTGGCCAACCAATTAAGTTGGTTGACATCCGTATAAAGAAATATTTAAAGTTAAGCGGTCTCATTATTCTAAACAAATTCTCACTATTCCGACAAAGTTTTACCAACCGCTCTTGTAACATTAATTAATTTTTAATAGATGCACGTGTGCTGACTCTACCAGTAGTTTTATGCAACTCTCGTATACACACCCGCACCCCACAAGACTTTATAAATTCGACACGGGCTGTCGAACCGGTGCGGCGTCCGAAAATTCAAAATTTCGAAATAAGTTGAACAAAAGACAGGTTAAGAAAAAAATAAAAGACGCGCCCGGTCATCCCCCTCTGGTCGGTTGGTAAAAAGTACAAAAATATACCTCCCGCCGTTCCCCGGCCTGGTTTTGCGTCCCCTTCCCTCTGAGGACAGACTCCGGCTCGTGGGAGAGTCCCTCACGACTTTCATTTTTTGTGAAGCTGTAATTAGGACGATTTTTAATACCTGACGTAGATACCACAATGTGTCAATGCAGTCCTGTGGATGAAGAGTAAAAATATGATTGAGTATGTATGAAGTAAATCTGTTGTATGTATTTGTATACAATGTTATTAAATAAAAAATTTTAATCTCAGTAAAGGTGCTTTGTATTTCTTATATTTTAAAAGTGTACATATCTAATGACTTCATAAACGACAATCGACAGAGTCGAGTCACCAAGTTTATCTTCATTAAATAACATAAAATGAATTGGTCTCAGTTTTAATATCTATTAATTTTATCTTATGTGAATCACTTCCTTACATAAATTAAATGTGCATTAACCGCGATGTTAATTTACAAGAGTTTTATATATTATAATTACAACAATATTTTTATTTTGGCTATGTAAATGATTTAGTGAGGTAATTATGTTTTTTTATACTATAGTCACAATCTCTTTATGGTAATGGCACTGAAGCCTTTAGATGAAAGATAAATTGGAACTATTGAGCAATAGTTGTAGATTGTGGAACTTATACAAACACTTAAACAAGCTCTTATTATAGGAATTAGGTATGTTAAAAACATTTAAATTCACATATAGCGTGTAGTTAAACCATTAAAAAAATCTGAGAGAGTAAAAAAACATTACACAATTTTTTACACAAAAAACTATATTTCCTCTGTAAATAAATTAGTTGACACGCTTTTATTACGAGTAACTTCTTATATGTAAAGGAATCTTTAAACATGATTGTCACCAACTTTAAGACGTCGGATTAAATTGACTTCATTATATTAGACAACAATTTAGGTGTTATAAAAATATGTAAGTCAACTATCCTGTGAATAAGAATTTAAAAAAGTTGTTTTTGTTGTATAAATCTTTTAGGAAAAAGTCAGGAATCGCAATCGATTTCAAAGCAATGTAAGTCGACAAATTAAAAAAGAAAAATATAATGGTTTCTAAACCTAAGTGTCTCTTCATTCAAAAAGTTTTAATAATACGAAGTCTTCCGCAAGTAAAGTAATTCTCGTCGCGCATTAGACCGTAGCGGGTATGAATGAACGCACTCCCCATGTCGGTGTCGTCACGTGACAAGCCAGGATATTTGCCACAATTAACTGAGGACTAGAAGTGGTACCGCTTTTACATTAAATAATAATTTAATTATTATTTAATGTAAAATAATCCACCAATCCGCATTGGAGCAGCGTGGTGGAGCCTCCAGGCCTTCCCCGGTTGTGGGGAGAGACCCGTGCCCAGCAGTGGGACATAAAAAGGGTTGAAGGCAATAATTTAATTTGTTGACGTGTTAGACAGTGTCCAAATCAAAGTGATTGTCAGCCGCCGGAAGTGAGCGAACGTTACGCAGTTTATTGTATGTCCATACATATTCACTTTTTCGTTCACATCTAACCGACGATACGTTATTACGCTATGCGTAGTCGTTAAAAAATACCGTTTATTTTCACGTTTACACTGGAGCTCACAGTAAGCATGCTCGCATTCGGCGGCTGACAGTCAATTTGGTTTGAACACGGCCTTAAACGTTCAAAAATATATTTACGAGTACATATATTTTTACACATTTAGATTGACCTAATAAGTACATAGAATTTTACTCAAAATAACAAACCACTTACGGAACTTTCTCCAAAATTAGTTTTTAAAAACCACCTGAAAATTCGTAAGTTAGTTTTTGAGTTTGTCGCGTTCAGACTGACAGACAAAGTACGCAACACCTTTATGTTATAGTACCTAATACCTATATTATTATTATGATATAGATTGTTAATATCAAGTGATAATGATTGGCACGAACGAGCTCAGCGAGCCCCTTCTAGTGATATCTATGGCAGGAACGAGCCCACTCACACTTGTCGCATGACACCGCGTCCGATAAGCGAGGGGATACACTTTGCAGGTTATTACTCTGCCCACATGCGGGGGAGGGGCCCATTTATTTAGCTGTTTGTATAAGGTACCACGTCCATATTTCAGGTAGAACACATTAGCGTCAGGTAAGAGAATGCCCATGTAATTTTTTTAAATTGAGTTGTGTTATTGTTTATTCTATTTTTTTACTTTGATAAGACAGTTTTACGTCATTTGTTACTCTTTAATTGAAGACCTCAGACTCTAGGCTCATCTCCTAGGCTATCCTCAAAGCGCGATCAAAATGAAGTACAGTTCTGTTTTCACCAGAAACAGATATTGTTGGTAATATAATGTGTAGCAATTAGAAACTATATTATTATAGTAATCTACATTTACATACGTAGCAGATAGCAGCTTCATTAAATTTACGCTTTACTTTACTGTATGGCACCACAGAGTAAACAGAGCATGTTTGACAAATCAAAATATTTTTACTCTTTTTTTTTTCAATTGATTGGAAGGAAGGTGCTCTTGGAACATGCATTTCTAGACTTTATGGAAACCTGATTAATGATAATTTTTTAAGCTGTCAAATGTTCAGTATTGGAATCCGTTTAGATATATTCGTAGGAAATCCCTTAAACAACTAAAAAATTCAAAATTCAACAAACTTTTTCCTCATGGATAGTAATAAAAATAAGAAATCTCGTAGGCTCTACTAAAATATAAAGTCGTTCACACTTCAATCTCATTGAACGCGCAATTCCAATTGAAAACCAATACTTCTTGTAAATGAGTTTGCTTTCACCTATTACAATCCAATAAGTCTACTTATTTGTATACACAGCCGTGAATTACATTTTGCGTTCGCCTTTTGAGTTTTTTTTAAATTACAGATTATGAAGAGAGATTTAAAGAAATTTTCTTAATATGAATTTTGTGATCATAGGGTTAATAACAGAACTTTTCCACTAGTTTCTTCGAACTAGTTTATTAATAAAACGAATGGTTACCATGCCGATCCGCAATTCGGAGGGTTCTAGGCTTGATTCCCAACAGAGCAGAAGTAAAATTTTTAGTAATTTTTTTTACTTATTTAATTGAAGTCTTGTACAACAAATAATCACCATTTTTTATGAAGAAATACCGAGTGACGCTCGATAGCCCTGGTACTAATAATCTAATTTATTATAATGTAGGTATTTATAATTATGTATATATATAGTTATTTAGATATTTGTTTCCATGTCACCAAATTTGTAGTTAATAGAGGCTGAATTTTAAGTTAATTGATTCTCGTCACTAAAGACAACATTAATTTACCTATTAACATTAAATCTACCATTAAGTCCATGAGTCTACTAACATGCAAATCAGTGTTTTAAGATTACATTACAATTAATAAACGTCATTCAATAAATTACGACCTCTGTGACGAAACCGACGGCTATCAAATAACAGTCCATTAAAAGTATAAAAAGCGGGCAATTGCACAAATTGCTATTATGCCATTAATAGAAACAAGCCACCCCTATGATTTCCACCCTCGAATGCTTTACACTTAAATTATTTTAAACTCACAAACCTCACGCGATGTTTAACTCTATGTTGAAGGTATAAGGTAGATAATTGAATAAGCTAAGCTTTATCCATGTGTATTTATTGTGATTGTGTTGTAATGTACTAAATTCAGTTCAATTTGACACGACCGACTACGTTCGCCGGTATGCGGGTGGGTGCTTATATCTTTTTTGTTCCTCTGTTCTGCTACCCGATCATTTAAAGCGAAGGGTGAATTTTTATTTTTTTAAGGATGCTCCAATGCCCTCTTGTATTTATAGAAAACGTGGGTAAAGTATAGTCGCCGAGAGGTTATTAGTTTATTGACGTTAATATGGTTAGTCTCCACCAATCCGCATTGGAGCAGCGTGGTGGAGTATGCTCCAGGTCTTCCTTGGTTGTGGGGAGAGACCCGTGCCCAGTGGGACTGATTTCTTTCGGTGCTGATGCAGGCCACCGAGGAGAATTCTACTTAACCCGGTGTCATTCCCATGATTATTAGATACCTTTTAAAGGTTTCCCTCCCGATACAAAGAAACGCTAGTATACTCTCTGCTGTTCTCATGTCCATATCGGTTCACATAACTGGGGAACGTTTTGATATTTTTTTAATCTTAAATGTAGCAAATAGGACTGGCCGGCTGAACACCCACGTCTAATCATCACGTCAAGTCGGCGTGCCTGGATGCCTCAAATAACAATATTTTCAGTAATCTACCTTTTTTACAGTAGTTGCATTCTTATCTGCAGATCTAGTCATCATCTTCAACATCAACCCATCTATCCCAATGTTAGGCAAAGGCCTTCACTCTAGTTTTAGGCTATAGTCCACCACGCTGGTCAGGTGTGGGTTGGTGTAATTCATGATGGAGGTGACTTGAAGGTTTCTTTCCCGATTTTGCCCATCATCTTAGAGTAAGTGGTAATTAATTTAGAATACGCACTTTATGTGTTACTAGTATAAAGATGCTTAGTTAAGAATGACCTTATTATATTATATTGATGAGTGCACAAAGTAATCGAAGCTGACGTTTTAATATTTTTATATAATACAATTTATGACTAACTTCTTGCAACAGTTAGGTGCCTACATGTTGTTTGTTGACCTTTGGCTGATTTAGATATAACGACCGTTAATCCTACTATTATTATGATGATCATAGATAGTAAATAAAAAGAAAGTCTATAAGTTTTGACTTGAAAACTTCTTTATGTCTATCTTACCTCTGAAGGTACTGAAAGTTTGTCGTTACAAGAATTAGGGACTACTTTAGCAACCACAATGTAAATTTGCTATATAAATTATGTATAATACTTTATATAGGTACAATGAAATATTTATAGTTTATAAGAGAATGTTGTACACGTCTGTTATTGGCATACATACCTGTGCTTAACTTTATGGAACGAAATATTTAAATGTATTGTGTGTAGTGCTTTTGATGTGGCAAAATAAATAAATAAATAATGTAAAAAAAGGATAATGATTTTTAAAAATTGTACCTACATGTTATACAAAATAAGCGTTACTACATCACTCTACATCTCTTCGTTTTTATAGCACTACACACATCTTCGTAACGAAATTGACTTTCTCAGTTAAGTGTACTACTATATTGCACTTGTACCCAGCGCAAGCCCATGTCAAGTACTTCATGGGCTGTTCGGCGAGTGAAGTGTCTGATACTCGTATAGAGGGTGTACGCGCGAGTGGTAACTGGTATCTCCTCTGATCCGCTCCGGTACACAGCCACTTACTGTGACTTCGTAACGCATTCAAGCCAAGGCCGGAAAAAAGGAAACTCGTGGGAAAAGGGAGCCCTATCGTTCAAGGCAGTACGTCGAAACCATGTACCGAAGCATGAATTTGAAATGAGAAAATAGATTTGGTAGAAACTTGAAATTGATTGCCGATTAGCTTAGATGTACATTCAACTGACGTAAATAGGTAATTATTGTAAATATAAAAAAAAGACATAATATTCAAACAACGTCAATTTAAAACCAAAAATGTAGTCGTTAGTATTTACCATTAATAGCATTATAGCACTGTAGCGAGTTGGCTTAGAACAAAAAATAAAGTCGACCCTCCGGTTTCAAAGTCTTCAAGTTAGAAGGCATTTTAAAACAAAGAAATAATGGAGTCCTTGCCCTCCTAGTAGCCCTCGGCGCGAGCGCACAAAGGGCTGTGATTGCAAGGGACGTGGACGAGGCAGGAGCGGTCGGGAGGGAAGGGTGAATGACCCGCGGCCGGGGTGGCCGCCCCCTGCGTCTGCGCACGCTTGGGCGACGGTCTGTGACGTCCCTAGTGTATTATTGTGAAGATCTAAAATTTCGCCCCGGCGACGAGACGCGACGTCCGTGAAAAGGCACAATAAAACACAAAAACTCGTCCACTTTGTATGCAGTGGGGTATCGAGAACGGACACTTGCGTGCTGGATTACAGAACTAGCATGCCTAATAACGCGCAGAAGATTTATGCTCTAATTTGTACCCGTACGTCCGCAATAACGTCGATAGGATAGGACGTTAATTAAAATGTATGGAAACGTTGTGTTTTTGTACATGGTTCCGAAATTGTTGATTGTTTCGTTAACACCGATTTTTTATGAAATATGTTCCGACACGTTCATACCTTTTGTATTAGGATAAGCCTAACTAACGTTATTAGACTTAATTAATTATCAGTCTAAAGACTCAGATTTAAATGCAACGTAAATGTATAGTCGATGTCGATAGCCGTTTTTCCCTTCGATAAGATTTTGAGAACCCAAAAGACCGAAAATCAATTCAAGCCGATGTCACTGCATTTCTAATAACACCGCTTTTGAAAGTTAATATTTTAGTATTTACAGTATTCGATGATTGAATGACTCTTCCTAATAAATGAAATTAACTATCGAGTAACTTTTATACGAGACGTTGCAGAAAAGCTTTTATTTGAAGGAGATGAACCTATATTATATAACTATATAATTATGTATTATATCACTATAAGAAATTGTCAAAGGTAAAAAAAATATTTTCATAGATCTCTCATAAAATAAATTTTAATTGTTTTATTTTATCAATTTTTTTTTTAAATTTCTAAACACGTTTAGAATCTAAAAGGATAAATTAAGAATTTTATAAGTATTTTTTTACTCTCTGTGCTGGGTGAACTATTGTAACTACCTAGGTAGCAATTGGTAGAAAGAATCAATTTAAGATAAATCGCGTTCAAAAATCATCATACAAAAACCATACTAAAAACAGTGTAAGGACGTGACAAAAGTTTTATTTGCTCTGTTAATAGTACCACAAACTCGAACAGCGTTTAACATGTTCCTGTGAATAGTAAAAAGAAAGTACGGGGGTCCAACAATACAGGTTTCCTTTTTACGATTACGACTCTGTTCCATTTAGGATGATTGGACGAAAGACTTTCAACTCAACATGGTTGGTTTGACATTGTGTGCTTTATGGTTTAGAGGGCAATGTTTCGTTTTGTTTTATCTTTATCTATTTCTTTTCATTTTTGTGTTATTTGATTACAGATAAAGACATTTGATTGTTATCTATACATTTTTACGGAAAATACAAAAACTGTATGGATATATTTTATGAAATCGCTATATCAGTAGTTAACTGCAATAATACTTTTACATATCAATTATGATTATCTTTTCTATTAAATACAGTCATATTTAATGTAAAATTATATTGTAAAATGATAAAGTAATAATCACAGTAATCGATAGTAATCGTAGGTACCTAAGTTAGTTAGTTAATAATTCATTCTAAAACTTTATTTTGAATGCCTTATCAGGTGGAACATGGCGACTTATCCTTATCTTACTTTTACTAAAAATATGTAAAAGTCATGATATTTTAACCTAGAACTATAATTCATAATTTTGATTTTATTCACTCTCTGAAGTCGCGCTTCCCTTATTATAATTATATTCATAAAGCAATATATTATTTGAACTTAGGTATTTTTAAAATCCTGCGAGTGCACCAAATTACAAAACTGCATGAAGAAACGAAATGATAAACCCTGATTTATTTGTATGAAAGTCATTGACATAAATAACAAGTGCGGAGAGACCCCACCTGGGCCGCGCCGTGCGCCCTCCGGAAAAGGGTATTTGCGCCTGAATCTAATTATTTCCATTGAGTATAACGATATTGTTTATTGAGTGACATGTTACTTCGTTTGCTCGTACCATTGCGATAGAGAATGTGTATGTTTTATGTCTGTTTTTAACGTTACGAATTTGTAAATTGTAAAAATAAACGTAATCACAACAATAACCAATTGTCTTTACAATCATTATGTTTGAATTGAGTAAAAGGCTAGTTTATTTTGAACATAAGTGAGCAAATTTATATCTACCTATTAAGCCTATAAGTTCTTTAGAATTAATTTTAGATGATATAATTAATTAAGGGTGACACAAGATTTTCCTGAAAAGTATGTAGCGTACAGCGTAGTAAAATTCCTTGTTAGGAAAAAAAATATTTTTGGCGACTTATGTTATTTATTTTATAGTAGGTATTGTAAGTCCTTTGTATTGTCAAGTTGTTATTATTTTTATTAAGGTAACAAAATAATATGTATTTAAACAAAATATTAATTGTGATATAATTTATTATGCCTACCTACATATTAAATAATATTATTTATTAATTTACTTTTTGACGTAATTTTACGGTTCGAAATATAGTTATTTTAAAAGCTAATTGTTCAAGGGAGCGTGAAAACTGAAAATCGTGTGGGTCGTTATAACATTACTGCGGTCTACACACATACGACCACGTGTCCACTATTAACGTAAACAATTTTATCCCACCAAAAACTTTTTTAAACAAGCGACGCGAGCTGAGAGATTAATTTGAGGGTATCGACAAAAATTAATATTATTCAAAAATAGATTAAGAGAGTACAAGATAGCTGACACTTGGACAGTGACTATGGCAAAGAAATAACGCTTTTACTCAGAATGGTGCCACGTGACTTTGCCGTCCATGTCATTTTCTAAATGATTGTAAAACTTACGCATTTTATGATGAAATTGAAATTTGTTTTTTGTAAACAAATACTAGTACTAGGGGCTCAGGAGCTAAACGAATTAACCACGGCCGTGATTGTCCGATGGCACGACCCCCACCTGCGAGCCCCGGCCGGAAGTGGGGAATTTGCATCACAATCAAATAGAACCCTAGCTAGCTCGCTTCCGGTGAACCCGGAGCCCCTCCAAGCCGATTGTGATCTCATGTAAGTATAAACGCGCACATCCGCCGCGTTTTCATGTTTGGAAAACTTTAATTGATCGCTGTCCCCCGAGTTTCATGTGATTGTGTATGAACACTTTTTGGAAATGCATGGTTTGCGAAAGCAAGGAAGCTTTTAAATTCTCTCAATATATAGGTAACTATATGCTCCAGGCCTTCCCGGGTTGTAGGGAGAGACCCGTGCCCAGCAGTGGGACATAAAAAAAAGGTTGAAGGCAAATATAAAACTAGCTATTCTGGTTATACTCCCGTGACGATGGGCAGTCGCCGCCCTCCCCTGCCCTACTGCGACCTAGTTAGTATGAATGACCTTCTTTCATCTTTTTGACCTTTGACGTATGTTATGTAGATATAACTGATAACTGCAGATGCATCCTACCTCCCACAATCTGTATTCACTGACTGATGTGCAAATAGATCCTTATTGGATAATAGCGTAACTATAGTGTGAATGTAAATGAAATGGAGAGCATAAAGCTTAGGTATATTATAATGCAGGATACTTCAACAATGCAGATCTTATACAATAAGTAGTAAAGGATGCTTAATAAATATAATAAAAAAAATAGGCACTTTTTATAAAAAATCAAATCAAAAGACAGAGACCATAGCTCGTATTAAGGTCCCCCTACAGGGACAAGTCTACGGATTTGCTTTATGCTTGCTTTATAATTGTCCATATTGGTTTTCATGCTATCACTAATATTAAATGGCCTGCAAGGTAACCACGGGAAAAGGCCCAAAAATACGAAGCGAAAGTGGAAGAGTTCGAGGGAGATCACAGAATAAAGAGATACCTATTTACCTAGTAAATAAAATATATCTATCTATAATAATATAATTATCTCAAGTCGTAATAATAGTGTCTTACAATGTTGTTTAATACGCAGAAAAAAATAGGTACCTACTTACCCACTCTTATCAACTTATTGTTAAACACAACAGAAATTCGTTGTGCATATTATTGTTTTTTGTTTTTATATTTTGTTAGGGATAACCTCGTGACTTCGTCTGCGTAAACTTTAAAATCGTGCCCTAAAAAACTAAAAATCAATAATATAGAGAAAGATTTATACAAACTTTTATCCCCTATTTCATCCCCTTAGTGGTGGAATTTATCCAAATCCTTTCTTACGGGATGCTTACGTCATAGTAGCTTTATGAATGCGAAGTCTCAGCCCGATCGGTTTAAAATTGACAAAGTTTCATACA
>DWAV01000774.1:0-16726 GCA_018231305.1 Noctuana lactifera
ACAAATAAAATAAATGTATTTCGATTTTGCTTTTTATTAATTTTTAGGCGGTACGAAGTTTGCCGGGTCAGCTAGTAGTAATATAAGTATAAATGTGTAGTTACCGTGATTTAATTATCTTTTATACTTAATGGAGTTATCCTATTACATTCTAATAATATTATATTGATTTACTATTACAAACTATTACTATTACAAAAGGCAGTGTAATAGTCCGTCGTCAAATTGTTATAATGTGTAACCAACCCGCCTATTCACGTCTTCCATGTGTGTGAACAGTTTCTATGGGCGCGTGTGAACAGAAACTGCAACGTCTTGTTCCTGAGCTCACTTTCCATCCATTCATGGTATCAGCAGCTTTTTCCAACGATTTCTTTGTATCTTCTTAAGACGACTGTCTTCAATAATTACATACTCTCTTACTCGCCTTTCATATACCTAGTAGGTATATTTTGTTTTAAAGAAAACTCTTATACAAAGAACAGTGATTTGAGCAAAGAATAGGTAGCTATTTAAAAAAGAAAAAAAAACTGTTTAAGATACAATATGGTTACAACTATGTGTAATTGTGTAGTAGTGAAGTATAATACAATTTTGCATTAACATTTAATGTGGACAGGAATGCCGGCTATGAAATGTGGATAATAATGCAGCATAGCATCGCAGCGCCGTTCTGAGATTACGGGTATCGTTGCACAATCAACACAATGCAATGATGACAATGTGCGAATTTCTACATTCTGTTATATCTACAGATCAATCAACATCAGTCATTTCATCCATTATTATTCTCATTCTGTGGAGTCCTATTTAGAAAAACCAATATAGGTACCTAACCACCAAACTTCCAATTAGGAAGCCTAAACTCAGCCTAAACGCAAAGCGAAACAACAAAATAATCGAATTGTATCTATTAAAAATAATTTTTTGTTATGTAATTTTTTAAAAATCTTTAATCAGCTCTATAAACATAATAAACTAATTTGTCAAAAAAATCTTTAGGTACTCTATGGAAAAAAAGTCTTATATGGAAATGAGATGTAAGTTTGCGGGAATTACAGCCCTCAGTCCAGAGGTCGGACGCGGTTAATTGGCGACGAGTCGCCGCAGCCGGTTTGAGTTCCGGTTATTTTACCGCATTTCTAGCTTAGCCAGCATTGCTTTATTCAGGCCGATTCCAAATAAAATATCATTATTACCGGCCTTAGACCACTCCTGACAACGGTTTCTATAATTTTATTATTATCTGTTAGTATGTACAATTATATATTTATCTACTGCTAAACTAATATTAAGTAGGTATGTACTGTTTGTTTTCTTTGTTTCGTTAAAAAAAATCGTTTGTAATATTAGCTTCTCAGTAACAGAGTTGGGCTTCTACAACTTTAGCCGGAAATTATGAATCCCCACAGGTACTTACTGACGACGACGTCCCCAAAGTTTTCGTTTTTTGTATCCTAGCAGTATCGATCTGTTACTTTGACTGACTGTAGAGCCACTTTTAATTTATCGTAGGAATGTACTTATATTTATGTTATACATCTTTTTGACAAAATGGCGTTGAAAAACTTGAACTAATTAACTAATTTAATTTAAGATTGGGATCTATGTAAATATTGTATGTGTTTTGAGTGTATGCGTTTATCATTACATTCGCTTAAATTAATAAAGTATTTTATTAAGTTTCTACTCAAGGTTTTAACTTCACAGTATCTATGTTGAAAAACATTATTTTTAGTGGTGATGGGGCCATTGCTCTCACTAGTAGAGAGGTAAAAAAACATGGAACAGTTGTCGACCGGGGCTCGGGGGATTCACGGTTGAGTGGCCTCGCCACCTGCGACACGATATCGCACTTCTGTACCTCAAAGTTTTCGAAAAAAGTTGAATTTGTAGATAAAATATCAAAAACTAAGCAAAACGTAAGAAGAATTATAATTTTATTCAAATGAATCGAATCATAATGTCGCTAAATATGCTACAAACAAATTTCCAAATAGATCGAAGATGTGTGTGATCAATGTGATCACTTCGATCTACAGGACGTTTTTAACAAATTGAGTGTAGCGAACAGGAATACGGGCCATATAATGATAGTGATCACCGTTACCTTCTTAATAACAAAAGAAACGCCAGAGAAGTGTTATTTTAGACGTGTTTTTTAAATACGGTGTAATAATACCGCAGAACGTCTGTCGGGTCAATACCTATCTAAGTACGAGTATACTTATTTGTGAATCAAGCCGTTCTCATAAACGACGACTTACGACTGGATGTACCTAATTTATAGTGAGGAGGTTTCGGGGGGCGAAATATCGATCAACTGTTTTCTCCGTATTTTCACGCAATACGATTAACCCGCGCAATATTGTACCTACGTAATTTTGCCGGCCCCTTGTCGTCTGTATAACGTTGGCTTACTACATCAAAGGTTAGAAATTTTTGTTTATACCGACTTCATTTTTATCTCCATTTCATTTTGTTTATTTTTTTTTTATCAAACACCACTTCAATGGTGAGCAATTTTCACATACGATCTGATACGGTACAGTAATAGGTATATCTAGAAATGGATAAGTACTGATATTTATGTATTTTACAACATATAGATTTTTATTTTAGAATTTGTAGGGAACACCCTAAAATATAAATTTGCAAGGACGCTAGATGTAACCGTATGAAGCCCTAGAAGTTTAATCCTCCAATGCCTCTATTGAAACTCCATTATAATAGTGGAGTGGCAGTGTCGTAGTTGCTAGAAATTTTAAATTACATTTTTCATTCAATATTTGGAAGTAGGTCGTCATGTCGGAAGCTTATGTAACTGATTTCTACTTTTATAGGTATCTCATTAATTGCATATTATAAATATTTATATTTATCATATACAGAACTAATTTACATTAAATCTGGTCTTACTCGTATTTACTGTCACCAAAGACGGTTTTAGTTGTCTGTTAATCAGAATTTGAATTCCTAAAATGCAGGTAGGTAATCAAATTTACTAATCAATAAAATTTCTCTTTGCCAGTAACCTATAGCCAAGGGGTTTAACGGACTTCAATAAAAGGAGGAGGTTCTCTGTTCTCAACGGGATCTTTTTAGAAAATGTGAAACGATTTTAACGATTCTTTTATTATTCTAAATTGATTCCACTTCATTTGGTCCAGTTCTGATTATGGAATCCATGAGAAAAATCATCAAACTATTGTAATTATTAATTTGAATAATAAAAGCTATAGAAGGGCTATTCGATAGGACTTCAAATTCGGATAGGGATATAATGTTGCCTTATCCTTCAACTCTCAGAGATAGTTGAATGTTCATTTTGTATAATATCTATTCATTAATTATTAACATACTAAATTTATTCTGTGAACCAGTGAGACTGTACCTTAGTTCATAAAAACAATGTTGTTGCTATGATATCTGATAGAGAGCTACATCTTTTTGACTAGTCTATAGCCTGGCCATTAAACTAAACTAAACATGTTGGGGACTATGGCATTAACAATTCTCATATTTGAGAGAAGACCCGTGCCCAGTAGTGGGACAGTAATGGGTAGACGATTAGTTTTAGGTTTCTTTCGTCTCGGTCGATCAAAATCGTCCTTCACCGTAATCATAGAAGGGAGCTTGCAATAAATCGCAATACGAGCATCTTGTTATTGTTCTCTCGTGTATTATATTATGGGCGCCATTGTTATTAAGTGCACTTGCTAGTGCCTTACATTACATTACATTGACATTCGACGGGATGTGGCAACAGTAGGCCATGAACAGCAACACAGCAAAAACGTGGAGAATGTGATCGATTATGCCATCTCCTTGACATTACAATAATATTACGATTTATAAATATCTACATAAATCCCTAGTACCTACCTAGCTACCTACCTACACAAGGAAAGTATTAATATAAAAGACTTCCAAATATTCAGTTTGTTTCATCTAAAATATTTATTGCTAATGATTGAGTTGTAATATTTTTATATTATGTTATTGTTATTTATTATGCTGTTAGATAAAATATTATTTGAACTAGCCTTGCTACTTAGGTACCAACCAAGGTACCTAATCTTCTAACGCTGGATGAGACAGAACCTTTGTATTTCGATAGGTATTGTAGTAAAAAATATCGTAATAAGTCAATAATACCAGAATGCAATTTGGATTTGAAAAAGTTGTCGAAGGTACGAATGTGCGGGGTCATGGGATGGCGGTGACGCGGGGCTCGGGGGGCTAGAGTGCAGCTCCTCAGTGGAGCGCTCGAGCGGTACAACGACCTCGCACTGCACTGCACAGCCTCCCAGACACAACTCACCATGCCTTTAAACTCCGTAACACTAAACTTGTCATGCTAAATAAGGTTTTAAGTGCTAATGCGTTTCTAATAAAGAAAAATGTGCGCTACGCCCTTAATAGGTACATAAAATGTTCAGAAACCCAAATTAACAACTATGATAACATACAATGTAGATTCTATTTATTGTGGAACAAAAGGTATATTCAATTCGTGTACGATTTGATTAACGTTATGAATGAGTGTCTTGATCAAAAAGTAGAAGTGAAAGTTAAGAATATCTACGGCAGAGTTGTCTCTAATTTCTTTACGTAACTCTATATTTGTGAACAGCTCAGGTTAGATGATTGATTTATCATGTAAGTACCTAAGTAGGTACTAAGGTAGATATGTCTAATTGTATAACATTAAAACCTCAATAAATTCTATAAGCCTATAAGTTAATATTAAACTAACTATAACTATAAGCATAAATTGAACTAACACGATGCTACACGTACCTGTATTTTTTGACTAGTAAATTAATTTTGTTTGATTTTGTACCTACATACATTTATTACATATTTTTATTATGAGTGATGCTACTAAATAGATATTATATTAGTTTCTGCGTTTGTTGCAAAACTTTTTTATTATAGAGAATCAAAGTTATAATTTTAAATTGATCAAACATTACACACGCGAGAAAACCCGTGCGAAGCCGGGGCGGATCGCTATCGCTAGTATCTTAAAAGAAATTTAGTCGTTCATCCCTGTTGAATATCGGTATAACATACGTATCAATATACCTAGTTTACTACTGCCATCCAGTGCATTACATGTCGATGGATATATCGTACCTAACTGAAACCCTGCAAGAGCCCAGATCAATACATCAATACGTACGTACATACTAATAGTGCATAAATTAAGTAAAGAGATGCTTTTAGATAGACTAGGTATCGATGAAACCAGTTATTTACGTCGGACTGTCGCGAGACCCGAAAAGAGGGCTATGATAAGTTAAGCGCATTACATTTTATACTTACTAATTAAAAATTAAACCCGTTTGACCGAAAAATGGAAAGGGTAAAAAATTTACCTATTATTTATTTTTTATTGATACTTAGTCACGTATTTAATTCTACGAAGTCGAAGCCACGGAAACTGTTAGTTCTAAATACATAATATTATTATTATAATGATAAAGTCGACAGAAAGCACTAAGTCGACAGAAAGTACAGCGCAGTATTATATAGGATAGGACTCCTTCCTGTCTAAGGTTGGATATTGGATGCCTATATCTTGCACGTTCGTTTGATACTCATTTAAGAAAACAATACTCAGTTCAGAATAAAGTAAATATTTACTCGGTACTGGTTCAGTTGCATAACAGGAACACGTTTGCAGGAAATTATAAATTCAAGTACAGGATAAGTTTTCATTGCGATGCCCTAGGTGCATATTTTTTATGCAACATTAAATGTATTGCGGTAAATGTTAGGTAACTTAACCATACCATCCGGCGGTTATCGGCGGAACATACATTCAAATACACCGTTCCAATTAGGTATACCTATATTTATATTGTTTTAGGATGTTTTGCAATTATTGCAGTTTCTCTGTGTTATTTTAGATTATTAGAAGAATATCTATATAAATAATTTAAGAATTAATATGCCTTGGAATATTGCTTAAATATTTTAATATAGTAACAAAAGAATTATTATATGTGATTCCAGTGAACAATGTACGCAGCATCAACAACCTCGACGACGACGTCGGGTTCCCGCGCGGAGCTGTCGACGCTGTCGTCGGTGGCAGTGGAGCGGCGCATCCGCGTGGTGCGCTTGCTGCGACCGCGCCGCGCAGCACCTGCCTTCGGGTTCTCGCTGCGGGGAGGACGCGAATTCGCAACCGGTTTCTTCATATCTAAAGTTGACCAAAACTCCGAAGCTCATCTTCAGGGATTAAAGGTAATATTTGTCTTTTTCCATTTCTGTAGCTGTAAATTGGTAATAAATTAATAATAATACATTTAAAGCATAATGCATATCACTGCGTCCTAAACACTAATTCAAATTACCTATATTACTATCATAATTTTGTTTTGTAATTTTTACAACAATTTATTACTTAGCACGTTTTGTACTGTGAAATTGTGACTTTTCTTTCATTTATGCTCACGCCGTTTATGATGTATGTTGTATGTATGTATGCAGTTGTACATACAGCCTCTCCGATTAGGATGACGATGATTCGCGTTCACGTCGTCAGCAGGTAGACAGATTCACGGGCGGGATTATTATATTTTAAAAATGCTTTTATTTTATTTTATTCTAAAAATGATTGTTTTATGCTTTATTCCGTCAATATAGACCCCCAAGTTTTCTCTAACTAAATATATTCCATGTACAGACAGCGATTGAAAACCGATTTTACTATACTTATGTATATAATAGACAAAAGATGGGTATAGATTGAGTGTATGGATTGAGTAATTGCCCACATCTCATTGCAGTTCGTTATTCTGTGAGCGCTGCCGGTCAAGTCAAGGTACACAAAACTCGTGAAAAGTATACGCAATCTTAGAGTGAAAGTATTGCATCAATCATACTAAAACAGGTTTTCCTTTTTCTTTTATTTTTTATTTATTAAAACTACCTAATATTATATGAAGACATAATATTTTTACCTATGTTAAATACACAAGGCAAGTAATTCTATACTTAATGTAAGTCCAACTGTTATGCATACCTAATAGCCGTTTGTCATATCGTGTTTAACTCTTGCCATACTTTTTAGCCTCATACAAGTGGCGGTTATTATTATTATATTGTTTAGCACAAGTTGTTTGAGCTTCGACTGATGTAAGAGCCTTTTCATGTTGAGATCTTTTTGCTCTGGCTCTATTTCCACACTACGATTGCATTTAGTTTAGCTTAACTTAATGTTTTTGTTTTTTTATTTTACTGCAATAAGCGGCAGTACCCAACTCTTATTGTACTGTATTTGTTTTGTACGAATAAGCACCTAATAGAGATCTACAAGCCCCTTCTTATTAAATATTACGTACCTAATCATTTTTAGACTTTTTATATGAAACTCATATAAATTTGTTCTGCATTAAAATAATCAAATTTTTATTCATAAATAGACAAATAGTTGGGTACATTAAAAGCTAATGAATAAAGTGATAATAAACGTTATTAATGATTGCTATGGTTAAATTGTTGTACTGTAAAATAGTATACTAGTTTAGGTACTGTAACAAAATGAATTGATGAAAATCACTTCTCATAATATTTCAGTTGAGTGAATACAGTAAAATCGGCAGCTCTATACAATTACCTGTGCTCGAGGCTGAATTGCAAGACGCATGCCATTCTTTCCGAGCGCTCACGTAACACGCTGTTTCCTTTGCCACAACTCAATTTTTGTTGCCATTAGAGCAATTTTAAATAATGTAGGTCAAACTTGTTATGATTTGATGCATTATCGTAACCATATTTGATAGCAGTGTGCCAAGTTGTAATTGTAACTGACTTGATTGGTGCTGAAATGCTGTTAACAAATATGTGTTATAATAATTTGAAATTCAAATATGCAAATAAACATAACCGATATTACATACTGTCGCTTGATAACACCGTTATCCAATTGCTGATTAAACTGTAAACTAGACGTGCACGATATAGGTAGAAAAATCTTAAACAAAAAAAATAGATAGAGTAACTGTAGTCTTCTAATCTTTAGACACTAGTATAACCATGAATGACAGTTTTTATTTATGAAAATCCCATCAAACAAAAGAGATGACTTACTTGTAGAAATACTCGTAAATGGTACCTTACTCCCTAGGTACCTACCTACCTACCTACTACCTACACAACGAAATTAACATACTTTTTAAGAAGCTCAGAGTTTACAATTCTATTAATGATTAAGTACATTCATTACTAATAAGTTCCAGGTTATTCTTTTGATTAATTTTATTAATGTTCAGCTTTCTATGGATAGGTCTGCGATTATGTCAGCTTACATCAAAGACAAGCTCGATAACAATCGCTATTCTTTGTAATTAGACATCAACGCAAGAATGAGCATATTATTCGACAAACATACACATTTTTTCGCACAATTACTTCCTTAACAAAGAAGTTACGAAATTTCACAAGTGTATCCGTTGTTCTTGTAAGATCACAATAAGGTGTTTTGAGACACTCGCACGAGAAACTCTTGGGAAGTCGTAATGCTCTACGTTGATAACAATATAAGTTAATGACTAAAAATACCAGAATTAAAAATAGCTTAAGTCGTTTGATTAAGCTAATGTGAGCGGAATGACAAACAAAATTTTTCTTTTACCATTAATTTAAATGCGAAATAAAGAATTACGATGAAGTATTTTCTAAGAGAGAGTGAATATAATATTATTATACTATATTTATGTTTGCTGCTGGATAGTAGGTATATAGATAGCTAAGAACGCATCCAAAAGGTTTTCTGGAAAAGATCGCTTAGTGTCGTTTGTGGCTTATCATTTTGTGTGTTTTTATATATTTTTCTTGTAATTTGATTTGTTTAGTGTGCTTAATAAAAAGTAACTAGGTATATTATATATTATGTTCTTATTGAATTTACATTATGCGCATAGAACGAGTGTCTGAGAGGACGCAAAAAATTACACGGACAGTAAGCACAGGAAGAGGGTGCAATTATAAGACAATTTACAAATAGCAGCATCTGTGAAGGCGGTGCCGCCGCCGGTGCGTGCGTCATTCAATTACCTCCTTACTCTGGTTAGACGGTACTTTCTACTTCTAGGTTTGTGTGCGCCTCTTCTAGTGCACGCTTCTTGTGTAATGTTTGCTTAAATAGAAAAGCGTTAAAATTGTCCTTATACGAGTATACGCCGCTAGTTGACGACCGCAATATTCACTTCACAAGGTGGTTCTAGCTAAGGTGCGAATAACATAGCATTCATCAAACATTATATTGTCGTGTCGCTTGTTTAGATTTAAGCGTATTATGTAACTTGTAAAATTGCGTTTAATGCCTTCAACCATTTTTATGTCCTACTGTTGGGCACGGGTCTCTCCCCACAACCGGGGAAGGCGTTGCGTTAAATAACTTAAATTTATACCAATTTGAAATTAGTAAGTAGTAGTTGAAGAAGCAAGGAAATCATTGTGACAAAAACAGCATGCCTAAGACTCTATTAAGATTTCGAAAGGTATCTGAACCCGCACAAGACCACCGTTAGACTATGGCCTATACTCTTATCAAATTTAAGAATAGATCCGTGCCCAGCACACAGTCCGTCACTGTCCCGATGTGATGAGTTGATGATGATGAATATAATCGCGGAAGTAAGAGACAAGTTGATAAGAGTTATTTGAATTTTGTAATCCTAGATAATTAAACATCATGAATTTTTTGGTAATCTTGTGGCCACTTTTTAACCTAGTAGACACAATTTGAGAAATGCATAATAATTGTAAAAGAAAAAGATTCCCTGTGTTGTGGGTACCGTAATGGACACACACAAAGGCAACACAAACACTCAGACCGGAAAAAGAAATCTATATTCTAATTTGAACTTCTATCCCGCCGGGTATTGGACCTGGGACGTTTCAAAATGGTTTCAAAATGCTTAGTAGTCCCTTAAAAAGGCGGATAGCCGGATAGGTTTCTAAAAAATTATCTTATATTACAATATTTAATCGGGGTTGGTAGATTGTCAAGATTCTCATGAACGTGAACCAGGATTTTCTAAAGGTATTATATTTCACAATCTCTCAAATTGAACATATTTTGTTACCACCTTTCAATTCTTTTATTTTACTATGAGATTGATTGTATCCGTCACCATTATGCTCATAACATTTAAGAAACTTAGCATCACTCGTTATATTTTACTTACCTACTAATATGTAATGTAATGTTCACACCTATAAACCTTCCTACCTTCTGTGAAACGGTTGTGGGGGAGATTCGTATCCAGCAGTGGATGGAAGTTTTGCTGACAAACTACATAATACTAGTATGACTCATTTGCCATATTAAACAGTCGTAATATTGTATCTTTTTACCTAAATATTATATTTCATCAATATATTATATGTATGTAGAATATCAATAAAAGTATTATGAACTTATTTACTCAGCCGAACTATTGTCTGGAAGATGTTTACATTTATTAATGTAGGCAGAATAGGTATGTAGCCATTAAACGAAGCATGTCGGTAAATATTTTTGAAATATTATGTTGCATCGGATTGCGTAATGAATGCTCAAAGGTTCGGATTTATTCGGAAGGGCTAGACGCCGCGGAGTCTGCCAGTCGCAATGATCATTGAAGGTGATAGTCAAAAGGTGGAACGAAAGTTTTAACGAAAGTTGCTTAATATGTGGGGCATGTAGCCCACCCGGCGAGATGTCTCGGGCTCACGGACTGAGAAGTCGGACGATGTTGTAAAGAAAGTAGTAGGTACCTTTTGATGTCGTCACTTAAAGTGGCGGGAGCAGCGCCCGCAACGTGGCTGACTGACATCACCGCATCACTTGACACGCGTGCCACGTCGTGACGTCACACATTCATTCATCTTTTAACATCGAGAGCTATACCTATAGTTAGTCACGCTACGTTTGTTTCCATAACATGGCCGGACACAAATATGTAGGTAAATCGCTAATTTATTTGGCCGCTTTTTAAAATGCTGGTGAAAGTGAATAATGAAGTCGCTTATGTCAATTTATAAGTCGGACTTTTTAAGTACAAGTATATAATATAATATAACCCTGCTTTTTATGTATGTTATTAATTATATGTTTCTTTTATATAAGAATATAATGTAATATTTAATGTATTTTTCTGTACTTTCCAATGTTGGCTGGTAGACAATGCTATTTATCATTTAGTCCGGCTTTTGTAGGTAGCACATATTTTGTTGGTTCAATAAAGTTTGTTAAGATGGAGCGTTTATTTATTAATTAAAATTTAAATAGGTAGACCGATAATTTTTATATAAAAGATAGATAGAATAATATGAGATTTTATTGTTATTTACAGGTTGGCGACCAGTTGATGAGTGTCAATGGCTATAGAATCGACGACGCCGTCCACGCAGAGCTCGTGCATTACCTTGCTGCGCAGTCTAGGCTCAAGGTCAAAGTCAGATGTAAGTCAATACTGTCATTTAAATTACCCTGCCACTTTCTACTAAATGATAAAAATTCACATGGTTTAGTTCTGATAGGTACCTACATGGTTTGTTTCTGCAGTTAGCAAGGTTAGGCAACAAGATTATGGATGTGTTTTAGCTATTATTTTTCACGTTCCGTGGCAGTGCCTAAAATGTTTACTTATTTATCCTTTAATGAATTGTTACAATCGAAATTCCGAAGAGGTACATTTTGAGACGATCATTTTAAATACTTACATAGAAACTCATTGTATAATTATCTTCGATAGAGCTATCTTAAAGTTTAAATATTGGTTACGCCTGTTGTATGGAGTTATGAACGGAAAGAAAAGATATCATTCTAGGTATTCTATATTCTACACCGTACCAAGCTCAAACCAAGGAAAAAGACTGGGGCATAACCGCATAGTCATGTGTTATTAAGAATTTAAGTTTGCGCTATTTAGGTAGTTTGACTAGAATACGAATACTTTATCTAAATATGTTACAAATGTTCGGTATTAGAAATAAGCGATTAGGTACGTATGTTGCGTAGGTACTCTTGCCTACTTACTATTTTTATCAACCATAATAAAACGAAATATCAGAAATAAGTAGGTATATAATGAAATCAATTCAAGACATTAGTCAGAGCCAGCAGATATGTTATACAATAAAACGTCCTATTTTCTTACATATAAATTTATATACATTTCACTGCTACTCCGCTCATTAGTTACCAACACAATATACCTACGTACCTAAGTGATAAGACTGACTTTTGTGTATTACATATTAAGTATTAAAAGATCTAGTGAGTATTATCTATATTAAATTAAAATTCGTAAAAGGAAAAACTGAGAGAAATTGTTTTTTTTATACCTAAATTATTTACCGCCGTTCTCAGTATTCAATCTACGAGTTACTTCGCTCTGACATCAGAAATCGAAGATAAATTGAATATTGAGGTCTGGCTTTATCTAAAAGTTGGACAACCCTTTCAGATATTCAGATGGTGTAGATTCTATTAATATGTTGATACTTTAATTATAAATGTATTAGGTACACCTATGTAAATATAAACCGTTAAATTAAATATGAGAATCTAAGATGATAGATCAGTGATGGTTGATATGGTAACTACCGATCTCCACTTTGTAGTACAAACTATACAATACCTACCTACTAATAATACCTTTAAAATTTAATACCCATAAACTTTATCTTTCAGATGTTGGTATGGTGCCTGTGAAAGAGTAAGTACCTATTTTATTTGTTTTATCATATAAATAAATGCTGTAAGTTTTATGCCTAGTGAAGAAATTTAACCTCGGAATCCATAGACCTAGAAATAGTGAATTACGTACCTGCACTAGCATATTATTATTTCGTATAAAAAAAAAACAATTAGATAGGTATACATACCTATAGGCCTATAGGTCCATGGTTATCTCTATCAATCCGCTTGGGAGGAGCATGGTGGAGTATGCTCCAGACCATCCTAGGTTGTAGAGAGAGACCCGTGCCCAACAGTGGGACATAAAAAGGGTTAAAGGCATGCATACCTATACGTGTAGTGGTTATGTTCAGTCTGCCGGCTTTCAAATACAAAAATACCAATTACTAAAATGCGATCATTTCTTCACGATGCAATGTCTAGTTAGGTTCTTCCTTCAAATTGTGTTTAAAGAATTTTATTCTTAAAAAAGACAGAAAAGTCACTAACATGAGAACTTAAATAACATAAAGTACATAGTTTGTTCGTAATGCGATATTAAACATAACATGACACAGTTAAACATAATTTAATTTGAAACAAATTTTCATGATATCAAGCAATATAATAGGTACTATATTTAGGTATTTATTATATTTGTTGTTACTTTCAAACAAAGACCTTGTTGCAGCAAAGAGCACGAGCCGCTTTCTTGGCAGTTTGTCTCCGAGAGGGCTTCGCTGGCTTCCGACGTATCGTCTTCGCCGACGTTGTGCCGCAATGTGGACCACTTGACCGATCTCAGATTATCTATATTAGTGCCGCCCAGAGCCAAGCTAGGATGTGGGTAAGTTTGTAGGGAATTAATAAAGTGAACAATAAAAGAACACTAACCGAATGTACTTAGTATCAGTAAGTATCAGTATATGTGATGAACTGGAAAATAAATTTCGTAAAGATAAAAAATAAACTTATTTAAAAAATAAAGAATGTTGTGTTAATAGGAGTTTAAATATTACAAACGTGTGCAGTATATAACATAGTATCTACAAATATAATCTGGTGTCAGTATGTATTCATAAAGCATTGATAACGATCGGCACACGATACCGCTTAAAATAGAGTTAATTAAATACGTCTTGCATGTTTCTGAACTGAGTATATATTGTCCACATTGCAACAAATGTTATTGTTGTTTCAGGATATGCAAAGGCCCAGACTGGAAACCAGGTATCTTTGTACAGTTCGTTCGTGATGGAGGCATAGCGAAAGACGCAGGTCTAAGACCAGGGGATCAAATTCTATCCTGCAATAGTCAAGACTTTGCTAATGTTTCGTTTCACGAGGTGATGTTTGCATAAAAACCGACTACATAGTTATACCTACTTAATATTAATTAATTTATGAAATAAGGTGAACATAGGGTGCGGTATTTGGAGTTAAATCAAAATGGCGCGGTTGAATGTATGTCATGTACACATATTCGTACATACACTAGTTACTAAAAATTCGATGACTCAAATAAATATTTATTATTACTAAATAGTAAATACCTACACATTTTAGTTTAAAGTTATAGATAGTGATAAAAGTAGTTTTATCTTGACTGCGACATTATCTTTAGTAGGTACATTATCTCTACGATGTGAAAGATGGGCTCCCGATTATCATCTCAAGATCAGTGTTCAAATCAGAGTTGCCGATTAGGTCACCGATTTCGAATCTAACAGATTCAACTATCGTTTGTCGACTTAGGGTAATTGGGAAAATATCATCACCGGTATATATATTGAGGTCAACAATAAACAAATTAAACAACATTGGTAAAGAGTAACAACGCGTTTAGGCATGATCTCCGATAGATCTTCTAACATTATTATTATGCACTACTTATAATGAATTAAAAAGTGTAATAAAATTGTGGCTATAAAAAAATATTACTACAATATTTCACTACTCATTCGTTGGTGATAAAATATAATTATGATTATTTACACAATAACACTACGTGACATGAATGAAAGAATGTTTGTGTTACTTAACCCTTTTTAGGCTATAACGGCGATGAAAGCCAGTGGACGACTAGAGTTGGTTGTTCGTGAAGGTGCTGGCATTGAGCTGGTGTCTCCGGAGAGTTCAGGGTACAACAGCTCCGCGTCGTCAGCTGCAGGGGAAAGGAGTCCGGCGCCCTCCGCTCCGCTCATAGCCCTCGCACCGCCCGCCGCCTTACGACGAAGACTTACTAGCGTTGCTGAAGAAGCCGCTGATCGAGCAGACAGGTTTGTATAAATTATAGGTGTGTATTTTTCGTAATACGTCTGATATTGTTATCTCTGTATGTCCTAAAACTGCCTGTTACTATTGATAGCGTTACGACATGTCGCAAATATTTATTTTAACTGCATAATTATCAATCAATTTTAATAATCAATGAATGAATTTTTAACTTTAATTTAAAGGATTTTGCACTTATGCTTACAATTATAAAAACTGTTTAACTTCTATAATTTTTAGTCATGGTGGTATTGTCCAGTTATTAATCTATGTCGACATTTTTAGAATTAACATGAATCGAATGAAAAGACGAACCTGGGACAGTCTGGAATTCGATTGGAAAAATGGTGATATACATAATTTTGATGCACCTTCCGACATAGAACCTGATTACGACAGTCCAAGTATACCGAATAATCCTCACACATTTGAAAATAAAACGAACTTGAGAGTTAAAAATAAGAATGAATATGAACCTCCGAAAGTCACCAGTCCGTTAAATAGAACGATTATTAATTTAACCGATAAAGGTACGACTATACAATGCAGTTATGATAATACAATAAGCAATAAGAATGGGTTATCGGCGAACCAAACTAACAGAGATAAAAAAAATACAATAGTTGTCGAAGTCCACCATATGAATACGCCTTGTGCTAAGACGCATTGCAATTTTTCATCTCCCGCGAGAGATGATTCTAACGCGGATGCGGCTAGCATATCTAGCTCAACAACTTTATCCAATGCAATTGCTGAAGAAATTCAAAAGAGAAAAATGGTAAGTACGAGTACCTAGAGCTGCAAGCTTAATTTTATACAAAACATTAATATATTGTAATGTTTGTTTGTAGTTGGTTTAATGTATGTCATACGTTTTCTTCGAGTATTTATAAACAAAAAAAATGTTTAGAAAATTATTACTATTATACAAATGGACGTTCATGGTATTAATTAATGGTAATTGATTTAATAGAGTAGACCTCCTGAGTTCGATTTACTGCCACGAAGAGATTTAAATGATAAATATAGATTTTAATATTACACCTACTGATCTAAATGAAATAGGTGTAAATGCATTGACGACGTTAAAATAATAAAATTGTTATCAAAGCTCCAAACATAGCTTTTGCAGCTCCAGATAACGAAAACAAACATTATCGATCTTTGTCCGTATCTATTAGTACAGATACCGATATTTCATTGTGAAGGTCATCAGTGTAAACATTCAGAATTATAAATACCTACATGTGAAAGGGTGTACCTACATAATGTATCATCGATATTGCCACTTCTACCGCTCGGTGAGGCTCTATGCCTTCTTAATTAATAAGTTACTTCAATAGTGACTTATACAACTCGTAACCTAATTCAAAAATATCTTACCTAGAGAAATCCAAGGTGAATATAATAACTATAGATACGTACACACATGCAATACTGTTCATTATCTTTTCTGTTTATTTTCTCAAAGAACAAGAAACCCATTGCCGCCGATAACAATACCATGAAAAATTTAGTAAAGAAGCCTAACGTGCCAAAAGCTATCGTAGTAAATGATCAAAAGAAAAATCACGATGCGCTTATAGATGAATTCAAGAAGGTACACCGCAAAATGTTTGCTAATCAAGAACCTGCAGACGGTACTATTCAAAAACAAGACGAACACGAGGCTAATATTTCGGTAAGTTGATTTTTTTTTAATGTTTAACTAGCAACCCGCCCCGGCTTCGCACGGGTGCAATGCTGATACTAAATACAGTACAGAAA
>DWAV01000775.1:0-16720 GCA_018231305.1 Noctuana lactifera
CAAATTAATCAGTTAAATCATTTTCAGTTTCTTTGTTTCTAGGCAAAAATAAGTACCATTGAGTAGCTATGTTAAAATAACGGTAAGGAGAAACGGACAAGCGCAATGCGGCTGATTGCAATCGCTGTACACGGTGACCACGCGTCTACGACGTCAAATTTTATGTCTCACTCACACATGCATTTACCAGTAATTCTTAACTCTTCCCACGTCACAGATACGCCTTGGAATCTGAACGTTAAGATAAACGACTAATACAACTACTAGTCTACGTCAATAAAATATGAATCAGTGTTATAAATCATCATTGATAGACTCAAAAGGGGGTCACTAATGTAAATCTGGATTCAGTAACCGAACTATAAATATTGATCGGAGCTCTCCTTGACTCGAATCGGCGCGGCTCGTTGCCGGCCGGTTGCGAAATTCGCCCACAACCGTTAGTCATTGTCGCCGATTGCATCTAGCATCTAGTGCAGCGGTTGCTTCATAACAACCGACGCGATCCAATTGCGCACTTTTTGCGACCGCTCAATGGATATTTAGCCGCCAATCAGGCATAAAATACAATGAGTAATTTCGAAGAATTGCTGTTAAGAAACAAGGTGAAGTGTTGGCCAGAATTGCAAGGTATCACAGAACTTAATAGTTATAAGAAGTTGCCAAATCATTATAAATTCGTAGACGAGCCAACCAAAGACTGACGCACAAAAAAGCAACGCATAATGCATAATGCAAAACGCAGTTTATAAATTTGCTTAACTGAAAAAAACGCCTTATGTTATCATAGCGAGATGAAAGGTCCAGCTTGGAACCTTTGATTTAGGAACATGCGTTGCCAATTAGGCAAACATTGATAATTATTTCTACTTAAAGTCCATATGTAATAAAATGTGTACATAAGTAAACGATGGGGTCTATTTGAGTTTCACTATCGCCGCTGCGGATCCATTGTCAGTCAGCGGAATGTCCGATACATGACGCAACCGAGTCATTCGAAACCAATAACTTGGACGGCGAAACCGCAAACTAGTACGAATGGACTACCTACTGAAATGGTACACTTACTAGCGACGCAAACTGCGGCTTGGTTACTTTTAATGAAAATCTGTCAGAACCGATCCCGTCCTCCATCTTGTAGTAGTGCTTGCTCTATACAACCTGTGTACATTATGTTCTTTAGTCTGTATATTTTCCATTTCCTCTATTTAAAGAACACTTTCTGGATTTCTAGACAGTGTCATTAGTAAAAAAAAAGTTAATGTCTCATTCTATGGATAGGCATACAAGCAAAGAGAAAACTAGAAAAAATATACAGTCATAATTTACATTTCAGCTTTACTGGAATTCGAAGCAGGTTCTGGTAAACTCTATCACATGGTCTGCAGTGTAAGAATACAGACATAATTTGTCAGTCAATCGTCACTGTTATGAATCACGTAGAATAGAAAAACGCGAACGAACTTATTTCTAAACCACCTAAAAGTAGATATATGTAGTTCCACCGGCCGGTACAGACGCATGACGCAATCGGAAGCCGCATAGCTCGGAAGTGTACCATTAGGCGAGAATCAAACGGCATAGAAACAAGACCAAGGCAATAAATGTCACGTCAATAACATAATTCTACCTACATACGCGTATACTCAATTGTCTCGTGTAATCACTAATTCGTTTGACAACATGTAACAGGAAAACAATATACAAGTAGGTACCTAACTACCTACGTAACTGTTGCTATGTAAAAATTCACTCGCAAATAGAACTATTAACAAAATTCGATCAAAAATTGTAATACCTACAGATAAGTTTACATTGGCACGTTTAATTGAGGTCAGAACACAACAAAACAAGTGTATTTTTGCAATGAGTGGGTAGCGGGTATTATGTTTGTTATAACGCATTAACGTTGAATGCTCAAATGGAAGTCGAGAGGAGGTTGATAAATTTTGTTCACACCTACGCAAACCATTGTTGAGGGCAGATAATAAGGACACCCACACGAACTCCTTATTCATGTTTCAAGATAAAAGGAGACTGGAAAACAAATCGCGTATTTGAAGAGATAATTTTGGATATTTTTACCTGTCGTACCTACCTACTCAAATTTATTCACTGAGGATTTAGTTAACTTCTGTAATGTTAATTAATCTTTATTGTACATAAAACTTTAGGCTTTATTTAACTTATATAGACATGACAAAGCCTTTTGTCGGTGCAGCAAACCTAGTATAGAATGTGGCGAATCCGCAATTAACCAAATCCCAATCATAAAACGTAAAGGAACGTAATAAATATTCCTAAGGTCCTTTCCTCATTTCAGATAAAGCAACGGACTCAAGCACATTACAAACAAACTATTAAAACAAAGCGGTCCGGTGTACACAGTAGTGTGTAGTTGAACACAAAACAATCTATTTCCGAATAAGCATCTCTTCCTAACTGCCCTCTTCCGCATAACCGACTCATCGCTGTGTTTCGCACATCATCACGCCCACACGTATGTGAGCACGCGTCATAGGCATGAGGTGTCGCCGCATCTCCCTATCTATTCGATTATTTTCAATTGTAAACTAACCATATACAATTCTACCCACTATCTACAATTCTATGATAATATTATTGAAATAGAAAATTAACAGTAATCGTTTAGAAATCATATAAATACATTATGATCACCGTTTAGCATGGTCGTATAGAAACTTTAAGCATTACGTGCAGTAACAACAGATAAACAATACGGAGCAAATATAAGAAACCATTTCATTAAGTTCAAACCACGTCAATCAGTTTCCGATATCGATTCAAGCGTATGTGACGAGGTCTTTGCATTGGCTTGGCGCCATGTAAACACACAACCAAATAGGGCAACGACCATTCAAATCACAAATAGAATATACTTACTCTAATAATATAACCGACATTTAAAAGTAAATACTGCTCCGTAGAAGGGGACGCCACGCCACGTGTCCCTCAAAAGCGAAGATTAATCGCCCCGATCGTCGTACGAGAATAGATCAATGTTTGAAGTGAGCGACGAAAGAATTATTCTCAAACTTATAGGATTGGTCGCGTTACGTCGGGTCTACACGACTGTCCGTCCGTCTGACAGCCAATTTGCTACGAAACTACTGGACTGATGAGATTTGAAATTTGGTACACATATTTACATAAGTTAACCCAAATTACTTATAATTAATTAAGTAAGATTCACAAATTTTAAACGTGGGGCTACACCTTATTGAGTAAATTAAAAAATAATAATAAATAACCATGTAAAAGCGTGTTGTGAGCTTTTCAACTACATATTTCTTATTATTATTCAAAGATGTTGTGAAGTTATTAAAAAAAAAACGGATGAAAATTAACCGTCCTCTCCCCTATCTCCAAAACTACTAGGCCTAAGATTTTAAAAAACCAGAAACAGTTAATTAGGTACGTTTTAATACCAGACAATAAGAAGTCACCATGACCTTTTTACCCGCAGGTCATCTAATAGTAAACTCAGAAGTACAGAGTAAGAAGTTTATGTAAAACAATTAAATCAACTACCATCAGTACCTACATGTATACGACGTGGAAAGTGGAAACATGGAAATCAGTACCTAAATACTAAATGGTGAATGGTAATAAAAGCATTAAAGCCTCTATGGTGTTACCGTTAAATCGACGTCAAGGGCGAAATAGTATTCATCATTATCGTGCTTAGGACATGTATCAACTTCAGGTGACCGGCATTTCTAATTACTCGAACAATTAGCACTTTAGCATTTGTAATTGCCGGCCGCACGAATTTTTACCAGCGCTTCGACGAACAAGCAATTACTTTAATGTTTACGTTACTTCATTCAAACATTGTTAATTTCTCCTTTTGCCAATTAGTTTGTTAAGCATAATAATATGAAAAAATATAATTTACTATTATTATTGTTTTCAAATATAAAATGTCTGAACAGCAAAACAAAGTATACCGTTCCATTTTACGGTACACGTGTATAAAAACTATGCCACATTAATGTCGTATCTGTTGGAGTCGTTCAATAACAAAGACTATAGAAGGGACATTCCTTAAATAAGAGCACGAATCTACACTAGCAGCGGGGCGCGCGCTTCCAACCTCATACACTGCGGTCAGTGAAAATTGTTCACCCACTAGATACCTACACCATCTAAAACTACAGCAAAATGCGGTGTCAAAATATCTTATGGTGTTATAATAATAACGATACGCTGCAGAAAACTGACTGAAACTGCTTGGACATGTTATACCTACCTTTAAATGCGCATACAAGCAAGTGTTACGTGTTCGATTGAATCGAATAACCGTGGGCTGCTAATTTAACCTTGCCCTTTTCCAATTTCACATTGGAAATATTTTAAAGCACGTGTACGGAAACTCAATGACGTCCGTCCTACGCTGCACTGAAAATTGAACACCCACGCCACGTAAAGGTCAGGTGCAATAAGGGCTGAAGTTCAGACAATGTCAGCGCTAAACAAGGTTAAGCGAGTATCAAGCGCTATGTCAAGCAAACGGAAAATGATGGTCATTAAAAGTTTCGTAATAAAATATCGAGATCGTATGTATAATACCGGATCTTTGTCAAGTTTTCACGACATGCAACACGTTTTGTCGAAAACATACTTAAGTCAGTAAGCCTTATAAGTACTACAAAACATTTTTGGTATTGACAACTCAAAACACTTTAGGATTCTTTTATGTTAGTGCAATAAAACAATTATATTAAAACTTGCAACAATTTTTTTCATCAAGAAAAAGTAACTGGTCGTTGAAGTACATACAAAACTTCTATGAGTGGTGTAATTTTTTTAACAGTAGGTCAACGAAGTAGACGAAAAAAACCACAGAGCAAATAAAGTTAGTGTTGCGAGAACTCAATACTGAATGACGAAATGGACGACCCACCTACGTCGCAATGTAACAAAACGCCTACGTCACATAAAGGTTAAAGCTAAATACGTCAGAAAGTGAATACAATCATGCAAAACTAGGGGCCAAACTAGATTAACTGTTTTCTAATCATTATTCGATCATCGTCATGTTTAACCGAACAGAAACAGATAAAATATGTTTCTTGCCTTCATATTATTTAGGATACCCTACTGAAAAAAATTTACGACAATCAAGTTACAAAAGTTAGTTAAAAAAGTTAATATTTCGTATCAGTCACTGTCGTACAGTTTACAACAGAAAAGTATATTTAAATACTAATGTAAAACACACACTCTCACGTCAACACCATGCAAACTAAACATGTATTGATAACAATCTGCACTAACGCACGTCACCAGTTCATTCAGAAGTTGACTAACTTCATTGAGTGTATTTTTTTATTTACGACGCTATAAATTTCGCCCCACGCGGCTCACGCGGCCCAAACGATTGCTAACACCGGGTCTCCACGCGCATCAAAAAAGGTCGACCAACTCTCTCGTTTCCTCTACATATTTCCGATGTTTAAAAATATAAAAGCTAACGCTTAAAGTGGTATATTAATAGCTGGAATGGAAAAAGAAAACATAATATTATGTAGAACGGTTTCCGCGTGTGACATGTAAACAATAATTACGAAAGGCCGGCTAGAAAGCCAAGTCGAGATGTTCGTATATCTAGTATGTAACGCTTCGAAGGATTTTAAAACGCTATTAATATTGTGTATGTATAAATGGGAAGCTTTTTAGTTTAAGACGGGTGCCACTTAAGCATTTTAACTATTTATGAGATAGGTTATTCATTCCGACAACCAAGTACATATAGCACAAAAAATTTTGTTCTCTGTTATTTGACTTAGTTTGTTAGTTATAAGAATTATAATATGTTTATCTTAATTACTATTATTAATTCATTAATCAAACCCAATACGTCTTAGTTAAAATTATGTTTGTACTTTGTATCCACATATAATTATTTAACTTTCAAGAACTTCATAACTATAATCTATAATATAAGTACTACTTAGTTCTACAACTTACCTCATTTATATGTTTGTATGTTTTGATTAGGTCTACACTGAGTTTTCTTAAAGGTGCCGTCGAGGGGTCCCGAAAGTGGTGTGGTATCCGCGCCTGCATAGCCTGGACAAACAAAACATTCAGATTACTATCAATTCAACATTGAAAAGAGCATTATGCTAACTACGTCTTTGCAAAGCAGCGGAGGGAGGAATAGGGAGGCGTTTAATGAAGAGGCAGATTGTAATAATACGTGCGTAAAACCTTTACGTTAACATAAGGTTTTCCTGACAATGGTCAGCAAACGATAAGGTTATTTATCACAGGAACTACTCTATTACTACAACTATTATACTACTAAATACTGATAAATAATAGTGTTTTTTTTCATTGTTGGACATCTAAGTAGCTAAAATTATTACATATACATGTTTGCAATGTTAAATTGTTTGAAAACTTTTTGGCTATAGGAACTTTCACTATCAACTATAAAATAGAATTAAAGAAAATTATTGGTTAAAATTCAACGTTAACTATTTAAAAATGTAATAATAAATCTAGATCTGGAGTCATGCATGTTTTTTTTTCTAATCCTACAATGAGTATTACTCTTGAAGTATAAAAGGAATACTAGTTGTCATCAACATATTTTACTAAAAAAGCTACCGAATCTTAAAAACAAACTAAATACTCTGTGTCTTTCTTTTAGTTCACAAGTATTCATGCGTCCCTCCTATCTCTTGGGCGCGATCACGCTAAGGTGGTACTATCAATGCGCCGTATCTACAACTTATAAAATCTACACCAATAAAAGTAATATCGCTATGTGAAAATCATTATAACTAACTCAACAGAACACTAACAATGATGTCATTATCACAATATCACCCACAGGTAAATAAACGCCCAAGAGGTTTTTACACGAGACGGTTTGCATAAACACTTATTGAATGCATTCAATACAATCGGTTCACACCTGAAATCCTCGGATGTATTCAGTACAGTCATCGTTGCTAATATGCTCGATGAACAATATCTGACAGTGATGATTAATTAAATAATCGAATGCGGATTTATGATTTTTAAAAGACAATGAAAATGTTTATTTATAGTCAATTTCTTCATTATGCCATCAATTAACGGTACAAAACGCTCACGAAATGCTAGAAACATTATCTTCCTTCTTATATTTGGGCTAAGCAAATCACAGTTACAGAACACAAAACAAGAAATAAAACATACAGATACTCGTATTAAAATAAAAAATAATAATATGTACCAATAGTTCATTTATTGTAAACTCTTGAGCCATCTCTTGAGTAAATCAAACTCTCGGACATTTAGAAAAGAAAACATATAGGTACATTCTCTAGAATAGCATGTAAAGTCCACCAAACAGCACTTAGAAACCGTGGTGAACTATGGGCCATAGTCTATGTAGAACAAAATTGATTAGAAGTTAGAACATATCTGAAATTCATTCTGAGATTCACATAGCATTTAATTTAAGACCTAACCCGTATTGTTAAGATCTGTAAACCCAGGCAACAAAAGTTTACGTAACAAAGATTAGTAGTTAAGTTAACTAAGTTAGTTCTGGTTCTGACACGAAAAACAAACCTGATCTTTTCGCGTGAAAAGTAAAGTCGAGCCCATTTATTAATTAACCCGGTCTAGACGAGGGGCATAATAGACCGTTAGCAGTTCGTATTCACAAAATACATCGCCGCCATTCTAGCAGAGGAGAACTTATAGTAGATAATTAGTGGCACTTTCGAGAGAGATAATTTATTTACTTACTCCTCCGTTATGTATGTTTACACGCGTTGTTTAAGAGTGCTTTTAAACAATCCTTTCAAATGAAAGTGAATATAGTAAACAAGAGCGTGAGGACCGTAAAAGCATATTAGATCAATGTCAGATATATTACTTTTCAAACGACGTCAATAATTTTAAATCTGGTAGAGTGCATCAGTTCATTGTCTATCTCAAAACACTAATCATTTCTTCTCCTTATAAATGAAGGAATGATTTCGTTTCAGATATGAGTATGTATCAAATAAATGTTCAAACTACGAGTATGTAATACATTGTAAAACATTGGACAAAATATGGAAATTATTATGACAATCAGCGGTCACTTACCCAAGACATTATTAACTTCTACCAAAACCGTGTCAGCTTATAAAGTTACGGGTTAAAAAATTGTTAAAAGAATGTATTAGATACATATATGTATAGAACTCTAGATTAAAAACGCTTTCGTATCGCCCTCTGTAGAGTAACCAAGATCCTAAAGAACTAATTAAATTAAATGAAGGGCTGGTGATCTTACACTGAACAACAATATTAGACAGACAAGTCAGTGTCCTACAGTGTCCTTCAGGCGGTCGTGTACGTCGCGGTTTACGTTACTACGAACTCACACGGCGACAAGTAAGTACACCTGGTACTATTTTTTTGACACTTTATAGGACTGCAATCTCATCTGATAGTAAGTGACAGCAAACCGAACCTATATATACAACGCTTAATTAAATTGAATGTTTTAAATGCAATACACTGTAACTGTAATCGACAAACACGAATGTAACTCTGTTTATATTTCGGCGTAATGGAAACTTTCAAGTAGCAATGAACAATATTGGTCACATACGATTCTCGTGGGAATTTCCGAGAAACCTATAATAACTCGCGAGCAAGGTTCGGTGTGTTCTTATGAAAGTCGGCACGAAGGGCGTAGTGTAACACAAAATTGAATATCGACGACTATTGACTTTTGTTGGTGTTATTTGTGTTGAATACAAACACGGACAAGGGCGAACACTAACGCTATAAAGTACGTAACTATCTACTCAATTCTTTCAACATTAAAATGAATTTATTTGAGTATTGCTGAAATTTAAACTTGCATTTGAAATCAATGAACTTATCTAATCTTTCCCTACTTTTTGAATTAATTAATAATTTTCATGTGCTAAATACTATTTAATAATTCATAATTAAGTATCTAATAACACTTTCAGTGCTAAGCTCCTAGTTATGAATCTGAATCGCGGGCTGCCTGTGATAAGAGCTTCGCTAGCCTTCGACCTTGTTACGGGTGAGGTGTTAGCCGCAAAACTGCCTCGTGCATCATTTACCTTAGCGGGGTTGCGGAAGCGGGCGAAAGCCTCGGGCGGGTCGCGCGCCGCGGCGCTCACCTGAATGTCCGAGGGCGCGCTCATCGACGCCAGCTGCTCCTCGGCCACCAGCCGCCCGTACAGCGGGCCGTGCCGCCTCTCGCCGCCGGCGGCCTCCGGCATGCCGCCGCCAACGACGCCCACTGGAAAGAAAACATATTATCAGAAAATTTGAACCTTCTCTCTTTAGTATAAACTAAATAACTAACTGCAACCCCTAGCGTTGAAACATAAACTACATCTTAATCTAAAACCACCTAGTTCAATCTTGTTTTTTTAATTGTTTGCTATTAATGTGAAGTATTTGTATATCTATATTATATTGTATGTATACTGGACTGAGAAAAGAAAGATAACAGATTTCCAAAAAAAAAAAGGGACTTAACAAACAGAATTCAAAATAAACGCAGTCAAAACGTTAACCCCTAATAATGTAAAAATAATGAGGACGATAAAATAAAAAATAAGACGATATGATGTGACTACCACAGATTTATCTGTTCATAATAAATCTATGGTGACTACATAAATAAATAAAAATGAACAGATCCAAATAATTGTAAGACATTGTGCGTGGGTACAACATCAGTGAGATCAAGAAACTGCAACTTACAAGTCATAAACTAAATCATATTTGTTGCAAGACTTCCAAGTAACGAATAATATCGGTTTGCGGCAACATGAACAAAAGCCAATAGCCCTATATTGTGGCAATCGTTGGCATCCTACGCGTTGTAGGCGTTTATGGGCGGACGAGGCCACTTACTCGGAATGGATACGATACCAATCGACTGGATAGGTATATTCAAAAATACAAACACCAAATAATTGTGTAACTGTTTACATAGGAATGATAGACTTTCACAATAACGTGCATCACGGAATTAAAGGTTTATTGTGGACAATAAATTGGTAGACGTTTAATACAGTTGATTGGTATACACAACCGTATTGGTGGTCGCTTTGTGACCTTTCCCAAACTGAGTGAACACCAATAGTTTGGTTAAATACAGTTAGGAAGTGTGATGGGCCGTTCGAGTGGCGCATGTCAATCAATTTGGACGCCGTAGTTCAAATTTCCATGTAAACAAACCACATTCACCTTGCCACAGCCCACGCGGCTCGGGTTCCAAATATTTAGTTTCGTATCGTGTGAATCACTTCTGCATTGTATGACTGGCTCTTAAACTCCTGTAGGTACCTACGTCATACAAATCGAGCGTTTTATTAGTGATTTTGGTAAAATTAAGTACATTTGTTTTTTTAAACGCATATGTTTTCGAGCTTTTAAAATATAATATTATATTGCTTACATAATATATCTAAAATTCTAAACCATTATTAAAAAAAAAATTTTATGTTGACCTACATCTTTTTTTATTTAATAAAGTAACTTTAATTATATAGTTGTCCATTGGGTTGCCTTCAAATCAAAACATCAGAACATGTAGCCACAACACTATATTTATCGGATAAAACGGCAAGATAACAATCGGACAATATAAGGTACCTACATCTTGTAGCGTTGAAAATACAAAAAATATAAAAAAGAATTAAATCAACCCTGTTTAGCGAAGAAGCTAACTTGTAACTTGTCTCTTACTGTTTGTAACGCAAGGTGTTTAGAGTTAAGTTCGCCACTCGGGTAACAGAGGTCGCAGACAAGTTAATTCAGTCTTATTTATGTACCGTCTGGCACGACGTGACATTTCATAATAAAACACCACAGTTCGGCTCACTCGTTTGTTTCAAGGCGATCCTAGCCAACGAAAAGTTTGTTGAACGTCTCCCTAACTTAGTTGTCAATCCGCACTTGCTTAATTTTAAACTTAATTTTTAGACCTGATTTTCGTATATACGCGATCGGAACATTCTACTCCTAGTAGGTATAATGTTCGTAAAACCGACTTCAAATTAAAATTTTCGAAAGCTGTGATATAGAAAGAACAACGGCTCTTTTTAAAATACACACTAATTGAAAACCTCGTCCTTTTTTGAAGTAGACTAAAAACAATTAAAAGAAGTCGCATAGTTAGTAGCATAGGAAAACTCGCTTACATAGCGTAGCGTACATATTAACTCGTGTTCTGCATACCTAACTATACCGATTTTATCTGATAGTATACCAGTGCACATTGCGAATGGTCAAACTTCAGTACACAAAGCTCATAACAAGTAAACATTATTAAGATTAGATCGAGGCCCTCAGCTCGTATCAATCTTCACACGCGTTGCAGTCACATGTTATCGAAACGAGATGAGAAGCAACTGCGCAGTTACAACTGCTAGAAGTACTCGTGCGGAATTGAATGCGATCGATGCATCTTTTCCGTTTGTTCGGATCAATATGTAGTGTTGATTACGTCACAGAACACATATCTTTTGTTTTTTAATTTACTGAATACATATTCAGTAAAATAAAAGCGTTTATTTATTTATTTAAAGCGTGTATTTGGCAGTTAGGTTCTTGTAGTTTGGTTGAGGAGGCGCGGATGACGGAGTCACTATATGTGAGGCAACCATCTCATGTACCTACAGCAATGCACCAATTTACAACCTAATACGTCTTTCTTATGTGAGGATGAACGTAGGTGTCAAAGGGGTTGCAGTGACCATTTAACATCACGTGGCCGTCATGATCTTTTTGCTACTCATTTACGATGAAAAGTAAAAAAGTTCATTAAACAGCGAGGACAACTAGAGGAACAGATACTGAAGCGATGCAATTGAATGCCTTTGAACGTGTTCAGAATGAGATGAAATATAATAAAACAAAGCAGGACAAAGGTCATATTATTAAAACAAAGCAGAAAAACATCTTTACACGGCATCTAAGATCTCACAGAGATAGACGATGCGGAATAATGTGTCATAAGATATTTTCTGATAATATTGGCGCGGCAGACGCCAGATAAACGTGTAAATGATTAACATCCGGACATGGCGGTGCGCGTCGATGAATGGATGTAGGTTCTGAGCCGATTGAAAATCAGGTCGCAACCATCAGCCTGTTAGCGTTAAGGTTCTGTACAAGCTGAAACGTTCCCACTTCCCAATGACAGAAAGATCATATAAAAAACAAAAAACGAACGCTGTGTGAATGTTGATTAGTCTCTTGTTTTTAACCGACTTCAAAAAAAGGGACGAAGTTCTCAATTCGACAGTATTTTAATGTGGTCCAGTTCTGACAACGGCATCTATGCGAAAACCATTATATTACTTTGAAGTCGGTTTTTTTCGTAACGTGAGTTATAATTATGTTTAAATCAATAAGATATCGATGCTCGCATACTTTTGTGTGATGAATGAGGTGAGATAATACTCCATATTAAAATTTGATATTTTGAACCGATTTTAGTTATTTTTGGTGTTTTAAGTTAGCGGATATTACTATGTATGCCTGCATGACATAGTGCTTTCGTAGGTATATCCTTAAAGTAATAAATCTCCTACCATAATAAACCGAATGTCACAATTAGATATTATATTAATAAGTAACGGAGACTGATTGATTTCCCTGTTGCCGTCAAATTTACATAAAAGAATTTTAAAATTAGAGAAGCATAAAAAAAGTTAAAAGAAAAATGGATAATAAATAAATCAATTTCGTTGTAATCTCAATTCAATTTCTTCGAAACTACGAACGGCACATTACCGTTAACAAACATGACATTTCAATAAGACTGATAGCCAATCAGAAACCAGTGGTTTAAATTTAAATATAATATAATTAAATACGCCAATATATGTATCACTATGATCACAGCTTAATACCACTGTACAATTTTGCAATCAGTGACGAGACAACGAAGCCTATGTCTGTTATAATTACATCTGTCTCACACGCATTAGTGCGACAAATCCGGACCGCTTTGAGGCAACAGACCGCAGTTACTGAATGCATGACGGTTTAGTTAGAACATGGCTTAGTAAGCATGTCTGGAAACAACGGAGGCATTGTTTTGTTGTTGTTGTTTTAATTGACTATATGAATCTTTAAAAAGAAATCTATTATCTATATTGTATTATATTTTAATTCGGTGTTAATAATTGTGAACGTTACCATTTGATTTTCGTTACATATATTATAAAGACAGGTAATTAATTTAAATACAGACTCTAATAGTAAATAAATAAAATTGCTCATGTATATATATCTGAAATGTCTTAAAGAGTCCTCTTCAGTCTTGTCAATCTTTAATACGTAAGACGAATATTAACTTTATCTACAATATATTCAAACTAACTACTTGTTATATAACGGGTGCTTTTATCCCAGACGTGTTGACCTAAATATCAACCGTTTTTAATATTATTATTTCTTACACTTTTGCCTACAATGTATATTTAGGACTTAATAAAAGTCCGAAGCTAGTGATAACAATGTTGGTAACAAAGTTACGGTAGGTCAGTGTCAACAGGTTCCTTTTATTATTGTATTGTATGAAACCTGTAAATACACAACACATTCTTTATGAAGTGCTTAGTCATCGTTGATGACAGTCAGTTATTTTTAATGTATAAATAATCTTATTTTCCGTATCAAAACAAATATCTTGTGACTCAATGCCAAGCACAGAATCGTCTTTTCCTCGGACTAATTTTAGGGCCATGTGCCGATTCGGCGCATAAAGGCAGCACGCGGCGAAAGCGCACGCGATGTCGATACCCGACTGTGGTCGATGAAACTTTATCTAGTTTGCATTTAAACTGCGCAGTTCATCGTCCAGAATAAACAGACCTCTGTGACAGTGTTTATTTTCCCCTTTGATATCCGAGCAATATGGCGCAGGGGGAGGGGAAGGGCCTCGTGTGTCGATGGCATCGTGCGGGCCGACGAACGCGCGGAGACGAGTTGCTACGTCACCATTGCAAGCGGTTCGAAACCGGCCGCGGTGCCGGCCGACAACCTGTGGTAGCTATGCGTGGAATGCGACTAGCCGCCGGTAGATTGGCGTGGGAGGTGCAAGTAAGCCCGTTTTGCCGTTTGCGAACCGCATATGCAGTTTTATGTGCAATTATATACAACTAAATGTATGTCTAATAACAGCCCTTATGTTGCACTAAATGTCGAATTACGACTGTTTTAATAGGAAACCTTCGCCAGTGCGTACTGAATCTAATTTCCTGTTGAATAATGACGTAATCATCATAGGCATGTAAGAAATCATAGTATCATAAAGTAAATACTGACGATAATCAAGTTCCGGTTAGTTTTGAATACAAAATTAGAACACGTCTAATAACTTCGGCATTCGTGACACGATCTAGCAAGGATATTATTATTATCAGTAAGATATAAATACCTATGTACGGTTACTAACGTAAACGTTGCTTATCAAATCACATTTGAATTTGTCTTTTACAGAACTAATGATGTATTTTAAACGACAGGTTAAGCGAGATGGTAAGAAGAAAAATCTATAGTCACAATTCCCGTGAATTACGCAACATTTTGACCGAGACTTCGAAGAATCCATTAAGGCGACATCCTTGACATATTGCTGGAAGCTATACCTAACTTGATAACTTTATAGAACTACTACGACTGGCTTCACGATAAATCAACACTCAAAGTTACTTACAGGCATCACTATTGTCCTCTTGTCTGACAGACATTCCACAGTTCCACCAACTTAACACTTACTTTATTACACACAACACAAGAACAAAGAACTTATCACGGACACGATCAATCGGCCCCGACATAAAGGACGCGAACTACACACACGTATTAGTAAAACAAAGAAACACTCTAATCACAGCATCACTATCAGGAAACATAGTTCGCCGGCAACACAAGTCCAGATCGCTCATCGTGTTTTTTCGGTGTGCGGGCTAGACATTGTTTTTGTAACACGAAGCGCAGTTTACGGCGTAAAGTGTGAGTGGCGGGCGCGAGCGAAGGTAGAGCGCATCGGCGGCGCGTCCTTGCGCGTCATCCGCGTGTTATTGTTGTGCAACAATGTTTATACACGTGGCGTTGTTGTGTTATGAGTGCGTAATTTCTCAATATCAGCGTCGATAAGGACGGTATGCCGGCGCGGGTAGTCCGTTGCGACTAACGCGCGAGCTCAACTCTCGTAAGTAATAATCGAGCGGAAGGCCACGTGATTCAGATGACAAGCACGTCGGTGTACTCTGCACTGACCGCTCGTCGCGGTGATTTTATCGATTAAGACTCGCTATCGAACTGATGGCGCGATTACGTCTTTCTTTATTTCTTCTAATCGAATGATTACGTTAAATGCGAATTATACAAAGTCGATGATCTAATTACGAGCTAAAGTTCTCAATATAATACATCACATCTACACGTACTATTTATCAGTAATTTATATTTGTCGCTACAATATTTATAATTTATATAAATAGGAATATTATAATCTATTTGCTATTTTTTATAGCAATTTTTTTAAATTACGATTAGCTCTATAAGGGACTGAAAATAAACGAGTGAGATTTCACTGAGTGTTCTTATTGCGTCTAATATTAGACAATCTAAATACCAATTCGCATATGAACTACATGAATTCCTTCTTACAAACCGCCACGCAATTTCTTCGATTGTATGGAAAGCCTTAACGCAAACAAAGAATGAAAAGCACTGTCGACGCCGACGATCACTCTATCCCACCTGTGTGCGGAGTGAAGGCCAGTCTGAGCTTGAGGGAAATGAGGAAACGTTGCGAATTCGCGATCCTACCGACTGGAGGCCGGCACTACGCTGACTCGGCGCACGCTAAGCCACATGAAGAAGACAGAATATACATTTTTTAACCGGGAAGTATTAATTTTTTTGAGCATAAAATCTGCTATTAGTTTACTCACTGACATCGTAATTGTTGATTTAGATTTGACAGTTTTGGTTAATCTACTAATTCAAAGATTTCAATAGTTATAAGATAGTGTTACTTGCAAGTGCCGTCGTGTAAATCATGTTAGAATTCGGTAAGTAATATGATAACGTAAAAACCTTAAATGGTTAAAAACAATTGCTTAAAATCAGCTAACAGTTTTTCAGCAATCGCTAACTGTCACGATACACATCGCTATAACAACGCTAACCAATATTTTTAACCACCAGACACTATATACTATAGGCTCTTTATAGATCTCTTACACATCGATCGACTTCCACGGTATTGTCGAGCACGCTTTTATTAGTAGTCGTCGATGGTGAATTATTCAACACGTTTTCTATTATGCACTTAGGCGAAAGAATAATGCATCTTGTTGATTTTCATGGCGCCGGGGTCATCGCATAAACACACGCGCGACCGGCGCCTCATTAGCATCACCTTGGCCCAACCGATAGATGGATGAAACTGTTTCAATGCACAGTGTTATGTGAAATAGTGACCAATGAATCAGGCCGGCCAACATGACATAACTGCGTGTTATTTTTAAACCCGTAATACAATTGTGTATATCTATATTAACATTATAAAGAGGAAAGATTTGATTGTTTGTTTGTTTGTATTGATGAGGCTCCAAAACTACTGGACCGATTTGAAAAATTCTTTTTCTATATGATAGCTACATTCATGAGGAAGGTTATAGGC
>DWAV01000776.1:0-16717 GCA_018231305.1 Noctuana lactifera
TTCTCAGCGGTCTAAAACAGCGTGAGTTGATCAATGAAAAATTTTCTATAAATATGAGATTGCGAAAAGAATAGCTAAGCAGGCTTACATGCCTCGTGATCTTCGTACAGTAGCATTGTTAAACATTTAATAGGTACAATAGAATCATTTGTACGTAAATGCATTCGTATTTAAACCAAAACAGTGTCATTTAGCATAAGGAAACTGTGGTTTGTCAAGGTCAGCATTGCAACATGATAAATGTCATGTAAAATAATAATTTATGATTCATCTATAGGTAGGCATAATTTAACTATTAACATAATGTTTCATTTCCTTATTTCGAATAGTTCAATTTAAAAATATTATAAGAATCTAAATACGTAAACACATTGTGCATTAGACCTTTTTGTGGAAGATGAGTCGATATTCCTAAAATATTACCTTCAGACTTTTAGGATTAACGTAATTTAGCGTACTAGTGGCGCCATCTATTACCGAGTAGCCAAACTTCAATTTAATTCTTGGCGTAGTACTCACGAAGTAATAATTATCTAATCTGTGGTAGTACGTTGACACTTGTGTTTTCTGCTAGCAATCACAGAATCCTTCCAAATCGCTGAAACGGGTCTCCCAGGGGGTTTTAATGAGGTAAAAATCCCACTTTACCCTGGAATCACTCCCATGTCTCAATCGGCTACCTTCTAAAGCTTTTCTTCTCGTTACAAAAAATGTTAAAATTTTACAAATCCATTTTGTCTTTGTCCACAGGTCGCCAATTCAAAGCACACAAGGTGATCCTAGCGGCATGCAGCAAGCATTTCCAGGAACTTTTCGATGCTGCTCCGCCGAGTCACTTGAGCGCTTGCTATGTCATCCTTGAGGCCACCTCCGCTGACAATATGCAGGCTCTGCTTGAGTTCATGTATAAAGGCGAGGTGCACGTCAGCCAGGATGCGCTTTCCAGCTTCCTTAAAAGCGGGGAGAATTTACAGGTGAAAACTTTACTTTTTTTTTTAAATAAAATGGGGTAGGTCAACATATTCGTACCTACCCTATGTTAGTACCTATATCGGTGGCTTCAGTATTTTGAATCCTCTGTTTTTTGATTTACATTACGAACGTCGCAAATGAAACACAGACCCTGAAGGCAAATTGTCCTGTTAAATATGAAAAACGCTATACAAATTAATTACAATATATCTTCCATATAGGTACTATAATAATAATAATATAATATCTACTATCTACTATTTCCTTTTTTCAGTTCAAACTTTGGTTTTCTATCAGATTCCGAATTTAAAATATTAAAAACGAATAGCTTTTTGCAGTAATAAAAAATTGGCATGCCAATATAAACATACTATGCTAAGCGCTGTCTGCATTCGTAAGAGTACATTACGTTAGCCGAAGTATGACGTGCTGTCTGCTCGAGAATTATTGACATCAAGATGAGATCAAATTGATTGAAGTTAAATAAGACCTCGAACCGCATCGATCATGTTGCAATAATTGATTTGTGTCTCAGAAGCTAGGTATTGCAAAGGACGAATAAAATAACCAAATCAAAATACAAAGCATGGTTACATAATAATAGAAACACAGATCGCTACAAATAAAATATGTAGATTGTGAATGAAGATCCTCTTATCAAACAGTTACAATCAGGTGTAGCCTCATTTTACGACGCATGTCAAACAATATCATTATCTTGTTAATAATCGTGTGTCGGTTTGTACAAGGTGGCATGCTCCACCATGCTACACAAATGTTACGCTAAATTACGTCACGAGCGTTGACGCTACGTTTAATTCACTGCTTCAGGTCAAGGGGCTCTCGATGGAGATGTCCCAGGACGCGTGGGTGAAGCAGCAAACTCAGCAGGCTACGGACCGTCATCAGGCTCGCATCAAGACCAGTCCAGTATCCGGCTCCGCAAATTGTGAGGTCCATGAGTCCGGCCCTCCTGCAACTCACACTTCGTTCGCTCCGATATTGCCCCAGTATGGATTGCCGATACACGGTGGTAGCGGCGGGATGGGTCGCTACGCTCAGCCGACTCATGTACCAATGCACCAGCCTGCCCACCGACGACCTGCCCCGCCTAAGCCCTCACCGTCACAGAGCCCACACGCAAGGAATTATAGGTAATAATTCCAAGTGGACACTTCAAAACTTGTTTTGGAGGTATTTACCTCCAGGGTCAATGCAAGATCTCATTATAAGTATAATGGATCACAATTGACGATAATTTTAAAAATATTTCCTTAAAGTATCTACTTTATTAAACTTGAGCTATTCCAATCAGTCACGTCAACGATTGGTAAGGAAAATTGAGTTTCTATGCTCAGTGCTGCTCTGCTCAATTCTTCATCGTCATCTTTTGTTTCTTGTCTTTTTAATCGGTGCTCTTCAATAAATTTCAGACAAAGCTCTTCATCCTCCCACTGCGGCAGCGTGGCTGATGAACCGGACACCCGCTCATCGCCTGGTGCCGGACCACGCTACGACGAGAACCAGGCTGACTGCACATCTACCGGTCCACCGATTAAGAACAATGGATACGAGCGCAGTGCTTCTGCTAACGACGAAATGATGGACCGCGTCTCCAACGATCAGGGTGCTGAAGGTTTGTCAACTTGAAGTAAGATAGGTCCTATCTAGTGAGATTCACCGGCTCGAGAAGTTTCTTACACTTCTTGGATAGACTTGACAGCAGACAAAGAACCTTTTGGTGGCTTTGAATTTTCTATGCCTTACCCTGACAAACATGGTATCAAGAAGCTTTGGAGTGTATCTTATTTGTTGCACTCAATTATCCTAATCTGAAATTCTGAATTTGAGATAAACTTTGGTGTTGATTTAGAAACATTTCATCAGCAATTCCTTTTAAGCGTCACATGTAACAAACATTAACATGAGTAAAAATACTAACATAGCTTAAGCCGAATAAGATTCTTGCTAGATGAGACCAAACCATCACTGTTGCGCAGATGGAGATGCGTAGTACACCACACCTGCTAAGAATGTACTGATGAAACATTTTCCTAGCAGTGGGACAGTACCACACATCGTATCTTACTTCATTGCTTGTAGTGTAGACATTTAGAATTTGGTTCATACTTTTCTCATTCTATCAATTACCTGTTAGCTGGTTTATTTATGAGTCAAAACTAAAAAGATATTTACTTCTAACAAGTTAAATTTACTTTTAAAAGTGCCTAGTCTTACGTAGCAGTAGGTACTCGCTTAAAAAATTTCTGCATGCCTTTAAACCCTTATGGATTCTGTATTGGAGAAAGTAAAAATATTTCGTATTTAGAAGTGTGACAGTAGGAATAGTAGGCATGTCATAGCGAAGCACGTTCCATAGCATTCACATTCCACATGGTGACTTGTATCCAGCGATTGTCATAAAGGTGAACTCTTTACAGACTTACGGATGAAAAACGAAAACGACTATCACGCGACTGGCTACAATAATTCTCCGCCACCAGCTGGTCCAATCCAGCCGAGCAACTTCCACGACAAGCCGCATGAAACCTCGCCAGTGCCACCGAAACCCAGCCCTGATCTCTGGCCGCCGAAGATTATCACGAGCAAATCCGGCGGCATCGCTACTCCTGACGGTATGAGGCAATAAGCTTCTGATAATACGGATATTTCCGGTCTACTAACCCGCAACTGGCCAGCGTAGTAGAGTATGGCCTAAATTGTTCTCATGTCTGGGAGGGAACTCTTGATCAGTAGTAGGACAATGTAATAGTGAATAATATGTCATTTTGCCGTTGATAATTAATTATTGTATTTCAAACAGAAACACTCTTCCATTTTACGATTGTGGATTAAACAAAAATCTGAATCTGTAATCACGTTACTCCATAACGAATTTCCAGGTAAGAAACTGAAGTGTCCGTATTGCGAGCGACTCTACGGATACGAGACAAACCTGCGCGCGCACATCCGCCAGCGGCATCAGGGTATCCGCGTGCCGTGCCCGCACTGCAGCCGCACGTTCACGCGCAACAACACCGTGCGCCGCCACATTGCGCGCGAACATCGCCACCAAGTCACTCAGCCGACGCCACATCCCCCGCTCCCTAACCACACCAACTAAACCGCGCGGTTCCCTTCCTAGGATGACCCTATGCGATAACGCTCCATCGAACGCCTTTATATACAAAATCGCTTCGAGAATAACCGGTCACGTTTTGCGCATCATTAAGCGTGTCCATGCAGCATTACCGCTTAGGGCCCGCCTATATCTATCAACCGATCTACCTCTGTTCTTCTGACGGACGCGGGCGGCTTCTATGTATCATTCATTCGTTCGTTCCCTTCCGTGTATCATTCACTCAGAAGTTTTCCTAGTTACCGTTCTCTTGCAGCCGCCCGCGTCGCGTCCGAAAGTCTTGTAACATGCGTACAATATATTACCTCATTGTTGCATATTATGTAAAACAGTATCTACCTCAGAATTTGATCTTAGATTTTATAAGGTTTTGAAATTGTGCGTTGATTGTTACTTAATTTAATTATCGTGGTTGCTCGGTGTCGTCTCCGTATCTGGTACCGTGTTTAAAACATTTTGTACCTAATAATTATTGCACCCTTGTCGCATTTTCGTACCTTATTTGACTGTGAATTGAAGTTACCTTTATAGACGTTTTATTTTGAGCTCTCGGTCACGTATGACAAAGCTTTTATTATATTACCTCTGCTAGGGAATCTAGAAATGATGTTGAGACTGACGGTCATAGGCTTAGTGTATGTAAATAATAGGAGAATGATGTATATAGCCTTGGCCTCGGTTTTGACTCGAAAGAAGGAACATTGTGGCAAGTGACCGACTAATACTGGTTTCAATTTACTTTAATGATCTTTAAACTATATACATATATTTTCTGTAAGCAATAGACTGTATATTGGATTTAGTTTCACAATTTAACCCATCTGTGATACAATAGTAAGCAGGCTCTGATTATTATTATTATTTAGTGAAATTTGCCACATTGTCGTTCGGAAAACTAACGTTGTGCGATAGCAAAACGGGATTATCAGCAGTTTTTACTGTACAGTGAATATGAACGGTTTAAGTTTGTACAAAGTACAATTTGCCCTAGATACATAAGTAGTTAGGTGAAAACGTGTTAAAAAAATTTTGCATGTAAGAATTGAGGCGTGAATATCCGTACTGTCGTTCGTCATAGGCTCGCCTGCGCGGGTGTTACTATTGAGACCAAATAATTATATGTTTCTACGCGATGGTGTCGATTTTAACATTCCGTTATGATGTTAAATGTTTTTTTTTTTCATTTTTTACCTTTTTTACCTAGTCATTTCAGTTGAGATTTAAAGAGTCATGATAAATATTTAACGGGTATAGGGGATGCGTTCGCGTGTTGTTGTGTTATAATTGTGTTGTGCGCACGTCGACGGCATCCCGTATCTTCAATTTAGTTTCCGTGCTATATAAAGTTTTCTTTAAGTTATATACAAACTCGAAGCAAATGGGACAGTGCCAAATATCCTCAATTTTAAGTTCACATCTTTTTATTTATATTTATTTTTGTTAAGTGTGAATGTAGCGACTGTGTGTTTATTCCTGATATTTAGGAATGAGTTGCATTCATATTTATTATTATATTTATATTTTAGGATACACTGAATTATATTTTTACTAAGGAGATGCTTTATGAAGGCTCAGTGATTTTTTTTTAATATTATGATAATATTATGTTGGTTCCGTTTCCTTATCACGCGGCCCTGTTGAGGGCATAATTTGTTGGTCAGTTAAGTACATCTAAATGCATTTAAGTTATAAATATTACATGTTATTTAATATCAGTCCCTTAAGTGTCAGTATAGTTAAGGTAGAGTGTATTGAAGGGTAATAATTACAAAGATTTTTAACCACTTTGGAAGATAAACTTTGACCATTTTAATAAATACTATATTTATTTTTTTCCTCAACTTTTAGACGCTATTTTATACAAAACTGTATATTCATATTTTATGTTATATCTACCTACTAAAAATTTAAACCTAATCTCGTAATTTTTTTTTAAATAAACGATATTTTACTACTTCCTATACAATAACAAAATACTTTCTCTATTATGTCACTATACCTAAAACAAAATATAATAGATTATGCACTAAGTATGTCAAATATACAGTTAAGAAACATAATATTCTTATATACAATACATCAGTCACATAATATTATGGATTTTACGTTGGTCTTGAGTGAAAAAAATAATGTTTTCAGACGTATTAGAAAGCGGAGTAAGTAACACATAATTATTCACCAGTTAATTTTATTATTAACACCATTTATTTCGTTGTTTATAAAATAATAATAATTATTATATTTAGCTTTTTTAAATCATGTTGTGACATCCTGTACCTAACACTGAAACTGGTAATTTTAAATTTTTAAATTTATTTATTAGAACTTGTTCCGCTTTTTTACAAAACATATTATTATTGAAATTCTTAATCATTATATTAAGGACAATGATTCCTTTGAACAAATATCATTTCTTTAATAGGGATTGTGGCGCTCTTAATATTTTAGAAACGACTCGAAAAACGGACGTTAGACTCAAGATTGTTTAATACTTCATAAGTCTCACCCGAGAATCGAAGGGCTTAGAAAGCGGCGCCCAAGAAGCAATTCTTCGGTAGCCAAAAGATGCGAAATGTGTATGATTCGATTTATTCACGGTTTATTTCATTCTTAATTGTCATGCTGTAAGATTAGTGACGTCATGGATTTGGTAAGTTAGTTTTTGGTAAGCTTTCCAACTAGAATATATTTAGTTACCACAATTTTTACATATGCACCTTATAATGCCATAATTTTATTAATATTATTCACGCAAAATATAATATTGATAGGTTCATTTTGCAATCAAAATAAATTACGAAAGCTTTCTTAAATTTTAATGTCTTGAATATACTTGCTTTTCTAGTTGGAAATAAGACGGTTGGGATAACGTTTCGTAAAGTGAACATAATTATGTCATACTAAAACCAATTTATTAATGTTAAAAAAATACTATAGCTACCTTAATTTTATTAATTTCTTTCTATCGGCATTATTGTTTTAAGTCTACGTTTAAGACATAGTGTTCCCCTATTTTTCAATATGTTGTTAACATTATTTTTTATTGTATTTAAAATTAATTAGAGGAAAGTAATATTGTTCTGTTTATGTTCTTTCGTTTTTCTTATGAATTTTGAATTCATAGTTGTGATTTCTTTTTGACATTTAATGTTTTTTGTGATACGTAAAAGAGGAATGCATTAATGCATCAAGTTTTAAGCTTTCATTTATTATGATTTGTTTACATTCGATTTTGCGGGGTTAGGGCGGTTTGTGAACGGTTGACACTAAGGGATCGCATATAATCGGATTTGCTTTCTAAATTTAAAGGTACAAGTTAAGGATTACGAAGGCCACTTAGGTTTGCTTCTAAACGTTATTTGTGGACATCATCTTAATTTCTAATTGTCATTCGATTGTACAAAACTTTTGTATACCTACTAACATTGGGGGTAATACACGTCTAAATTAAGTCGCTGTTATAACTAATATAAGAGGGCAAAAACTAGTTGTCATCAAAATAGTTGTAATGTTGTATTGATGTGATAAGTCATTCACTCTTAGTCGATGTGTCCCTATACTCGCCTCGATCTCCCCACTATGTGTTTAACTGTTTGTTAGAGAGATAAGGTTCGCCGCACAGTCAGATGGTTGACTGGAACGGCTAATTTATGAATACATGTTTAAGTAACATAATTAAATAGACGTTTTCGAAATTGATTTAAGTTTAAAAGTTTAAGCTGCTGAAAACCTTCTAGCAACTATTTTCTTTTTAAAACTTCAGCCTACAAGCTATATCTATACAATCTCGCAAAAATGTTTAAAAATGAGCTTAAAAACAGTTAACAGTTCAAACACTAACCCAGTTTAGTAACTGTATTTCCTTTTATCAAGGTGTACCTAAAAATCGACTAAAGGGTTTTCAGTGCTTTATTTTAATTATTTTCGTTACTAATTTGGTTAATCAAAGACAATTTACGTCGCTGTTTTTGTTTTTAATAATTATATTCATTTATTCCTTAACGCAGAGCCTTGATTTCTGGCTCAAAGTGCATTTATGGGTTTTACTGCTTCGAATCATTTTACTTTGGCTCCATTTGTTTTACGTTCGATGTTTAAGTTGTATTTAGTTTTAAATTTAAATTTTACTTCACTGTAAATAAATCGCGAGATGTCGTGATGGTAAAGCCAAAGATTTTTACGGGTATGGTGACCCTCTGCCGTCACACGGCTGCGCAGTGAGTTTATTCAGTTGCTGAAAAAAAAAAAACAATTCGCTGGTCGAGTCGAGCTTCTTTACCACTGAATATACTGCACTGCACGGTCTTATTAGCATGTAAGTTAATCTACCTCGAGAAATATAATATAGATTTAAGTAAGCTTTTAAATAGATTTTTATATGGAAAATACTTATAAGTGTAAGGCGAGTGAGAAGAGAAAATTGAAAAAAAAAAATTAATTTGAAGTACAAATATACTACCTCAGGATTCATAGTTTTTAGCTCGCTGTTGGAAAGGAGTGCGCGACTTTGCGAAATTGTATCAAAAGATTAGTTATGAAATATTTACGCCTGCAATAAATCTACCTCTACCTCTTAGTTGCACTTAATTTGCATTCTTGATCTTATATTTTAAAAAATCTCTCCGTAGCATTATACATAATAATAATATCTAATTGACTTGTCGCTCTGTTTTCCAAATTATTAAGATTTCCAAAGGATTAAATTTAAATTAAATAATTAATTTATGTTCCGTGAACCAGAATGACATCCGAAATGATACATTAGTGCTGGGACTGAGCGTTTTGCGAAACAATTTGATTTGGATTTGAGAAAGAACTTTGTATGAAACGTTTGGCGTTCAGTAAAGCGTAAAATAGCATTTAAATGATTGAATCTCTGCATGGTAGTTCGTAGTTGTCAACTCGATGTTAATACCATTAACTCAACAGTGACTTAAGCAGTTGATCGAATGCACTATTCATTTTGGGAACCTTATTTCAGTGACTAGCAATAATCTAAAACAGTCGAATCCACAGCTGAAAAATGACGCAAGATCTCGATCATCCGCAGTAAAGGTGCTTGTCACTTACCGATTTGTAAAATGGATAGTGTATTGTGGTATTATGTTGGTAGTTTTACCTCGTGAATGGAGCTCAAGAACCGAGTTGACGGCTGTTATACAATCTTAGTAAGTAAGCGTTAATTAGGCTAGTTTTTAATAATCTCATTAATGTTCTACCTCATTCAAACACTATACGTGTTGGGAGATCGGGCGAGACAATCAGCGTAATCTAATTGTACCTTTCTTGACTCCCCGGAGTATAAAACAATTTTTTAATGGTAATTTTATTATTAATTTTTCCCCAGTTACTTTTTTGTGTTGCATAGATGTTACTATGTTTTAAGGAGATGAATAATGAAGAACTATTGTTTGTTAGGTTTCTGCGAATTAAAAAATGTAAAATTTATTTTTTTCGTTTTGTTATTCTTTCTTTTATTTTCCTTTTGTTCCTTTTTTTTCTGTTACGTTTATCTCGACAAGTTACACCCGTCCATCGTGTTTAATGTTTATTGTAATTTTAAGTACATTACCACTAAGGAATTGACATACAAATATTAATGACATAATTGCACGTATTGGACAGGCTAATATATTATTATATTATGCACTAGAGTTGGGACGCAAGAACGCGACTCAACACTACGAATTTGATGAGTATGATAAATATGAATTACATATAGATGTTGTGTCGCATTTGTTGTTATTTAAGTGTAAACTAAATGTTACGCTCATGTCATCACTAGACGATAATTCACGATTTCTAGTAGATCTTATTCGCCTACTACTAGAAACATAATTCACTGAAATTACCAGTCTACATGAAAAGTATCCAGACATCTTTCCCAATGGCATCACCGGGTATCGCTGGTACGATGAGAAATTAACTGAATTCAGTAGGGAAAATGTTAAATGCAATGTAATCTTGACGTATTGCAATGTAAAAAGCCTGACAAAACATTATAGCAATACGGGACGTAGGAGGATACACATAATTTATTATTAAAACTATATCCAGTGACGTAACTTTTTTTATAAGTGTTTACAAAATACAAATATAACTATAAAACTGAACAAAATGTGCTTTATGTTTTTAAAAATTAAATCACTCCTTCGTAAGAGGTACCTATTATGTTTATGGGTATGGTACTGCAGCGCCTGACAAAAAAGTATTTGACATCACTCAATCACAGTGGCAATTTTGCACGGAAAAATTTGAAGGATTTATAATACATCTGATAAAGTTCTCGCAGATGCTAAATACTAAAGTAAAGTACTAAAAATCATGGCAAACACACTGCATAATTATTAATTAAATAGGGAAAACTGTGTAGAAATTATTGGCGGCTTTTATTTGTGATAGATTTAATTATAACATACCAATGCAGAATGTTAAATCACTTAATTATTTTCAGAATATAAATCTACGTATATTTAATTTGATACACATAGATTTATTAATGATAAATAGATTATAAACTATAAAACCAGAAATAGGATTAATTAATTGATTAAGATTTACGTACCTTCATAAAATATACTTATAAACCTTTTTATACCAAAGCGTAATTAAGTTTAGTAAGTATAATAGTAGATATATTTATTGCATATTAGTCTACGATGTACCTATATTACTATAAGAATTTAACGATCGCATAGCAAATAACGTTGTCAATAATTTTAATACAGTTTTAAGTTCATAATTTCCCTTGTAAGGATAGGTTTCGTATCGCCCCGTCATACGAATTATTTATACTATAGGTACGTCATTTCAGCTGTAAATAAAACAATACATGTCATGAAATTAATCATAACTTTATTGTTAAGGTAAAGTTAAAATTGTCTCGTTATGTTGGGAGGGTGTATCGATGTCACTTTAATATGTTCTTGGTGTCGATTCGTGTGAGTGTAATCTCCACTAAATCTTTTAATATTAACTTGTAAACATAGCAATTAACAACGAGCACTGTAATTCTTCTACAAGAACTAAAGTACAAATTCAAGTCTAAAACTTACTGTCAGTACAAATTTAATTAAATATGACAATGTCGGATATTTTGTAAATGTTGCCAAAATCGTATTTTTTGGAGCATCCACTAATCTTAATTTACGTAGGTACCTTGAAGAGAGTACAAAAGTGAATGAAAATTTGTACCTAATAGAAGTGTAGGTACAGCAACCCGCATATGGATTGGATGTTGTACAAATATAATATTGTGTTAAGTAAAGTTTATTTTATACTGTATTTATTAAATAATAAAATATTGGCGTTTCGTGCACATTAAACATAAGACGCAAAATTAAAGTGTAATAAAGAATTCATTATTTCAACGCCTTACATTTAAGATACGATTATTTTATACAAAAGTCGTTGTGCTATTTATTTTTCGAAGGCACTTTCTATTTATTAAGACAAAGTACCTAATAACAGTATTTTTTCTGTATCTTATTTAACTATGCTGTACGAAACGTCATTAACGTGTTACTCCTTTAATAAACTTTGTGCAATTTGTTTGTTTCGTTTTAGGAAAGGTACACAAAGGTACAGTTCGAGCTGGTATCTGAAATTCTGATTAACTTAAAAAGGGTAAAAGTGTGCATAAATTACAATTTATTTCACATGAAGTTGTAGACTTCGTTACTTTGAACTTTGTACTTAATTTTTGGGTTGATTAGGGTTTCCGATACCGATCATGGGGATGGCATAGATTGATAAAAACGTGAGAATAAGAACAATGTAAGATGTAATGTAAACCACCATGGGTGTAAAACTAAGTAGGATTTTGTACGTAGCTAACTAATGATGCTTAGTAAGAAAGTAATTGGTCGTCGGTGGTATTTGTCTGTATATGGGAAAGTGATTGTCTGTGATTTTTTTAAGCGACTTTTTTATATATATGGAAAAATATAAATTCCTTAACAGTAAGAATAGCACTACTTGTGATTTTACATTAGATATTTTATTATTTGACTTCATTTTTTGTACTTTATGGGTATAGGATAAAGTAGCGGGCGGTGTAGCGATGTGTGACGCGATGTATGACGCGGGTTGAGTGTACATAAAGTGTATACATAATGTACAAATAATGGCATACTGCAAATTTGTAACCTGATTGGCAAATGGTATGACCACTGCGCTTTTAGTGTCGAGTCGCGGGTACTCCGATAACCGGCCCGGAATTCAAATTTCGAAGGCCCCATACGAATTTACTGTGGGACGCGCGGCTCTTTAGCAAATTGATTTATTGGATATGGTAACATTGATAATTTACCTCGTTTAGCGAATTTTTAGTGTGGTAACATTTAAATGATTTTTTTGTTAGTTTAATGTGATTAATGTAGTGTGTAAATGTTATGTTTGCTTCGATTGGGCAACATTATGTATCTGATAAGTTGGTGTTGGGGTTCGGGATGACCAGTATGGCGAAGGGCCCATCTTGGTCTCCGATACCTTTGACTAAATGTTCCGTGTTTAGCTTTTCGTTTTCTACTAACCCTAGTTTGGATATGCGTGCTGTACTACTCATTACAACCAGCACACTACTTATTAACCACCTTTAACATTACAGCAGGTCAGTGGTGGGCAAACTATTTCCATGAGGGGTCATAAAAATAAAAAAAATCGGGGTAAATGGAGTAAATAAGGTACAACTAAAATGTATGTTTTAAAATTTTAAAGCAATGTTACGAAAGGTACAGAAGTACTATTTACTATTTATTTATCGTACCCTCCTATAGTTATTATATTACATCTATATTACAATACCTACATTTAAATTGTTTCGATGAGATTGTTAATTCAGATTCAGATTGTTAATTCGTTTAATTCAGAACACTATACTTGTATATAATATACTTTATGAGGGGTGTTGTTTGCGGCCCGGAATTATGCCCGTTGCGGGCCGGAATAAAGCCCGTCGCGGGCCAGAATGAAGGCCGTCGTGGGCCGGAATAAAACCCGTCGCGGGCCTCGTTGGCCCGCTACTCGTATTTTGCCCACCCCTGGCTTAAGCAGTAATCTTTGATCATTGTAACTTTGCGGTTTAAAACGTATCGTATGTGTTTGAAACTGCCTACTTATATTATTTTTAAGTTACTGCTAATCAATTGAAATAAGCTCAGTAATCATTCGCTAGATATAAATACTTTTGAAAGTAAATATTTATTATAATATTCATACATAGTTTTTTATGTCTTTTGCTAAGGTATAATATTAAGATTGTCAAATAGTCGTCAGCACGTTTGTCCAACGTAACGTAAAATATAAATTAAGTTGATGTGTGTGTTAATCTTTGATACAGGTAAATTTCCGTGTGCACTATTATATAAATAGCTCTTAATAAAACTAAATCCCCTACCACGTACCTACAATCTGACTTAGGTATAGATATTATATGGAAAAAACATTTGTTCCATTGTGGAATTCTTAAATTAATAAAAAAATGTTGCTAAAATTATATTGTGTTCTTTATTTCTAAGCCCCATGTTAGCTATTTGCATGTAATAGGTACCTATATTGCGAAAAAAGGAAGTGAATTAGAATATTTAGAACAGGCACGTGTACTAGAGTTCCGCACGCCATACAAATGAACCCTGGGGCGGATTGTTCAGGTGTTACGCTGTAACAGTTCCGCAAAGGAGTTGTGCTACTACCGGGGTAATGTCTTATTAAAGTGAATTCATTATTACGAAGCAACAAAATTGTTTACTAACATCTTATTGTATTGACCATGTCTGAAATAAACGTTATTATTATTATTAGTATTACATTTCTTTTAACATTGAAATGTAGTGGCAATAACTAAATTAAAGATAACGAACCCTATTGTTTGTTTGTTTGTTTGTTTATTCATCTCATTATATTGAAATCTACTATACTTATTTCATTAATATGCGTTCGGTTTTGACGAATTCAGACATTGGTTATGAACCCGAAAAGTCGTAAAGGTGCATTGACACTTTGTCTGTACCAGCTCTAACATTTATGTATACAATTGGTGTACGGACAACTTCAGACAAGGCTAATTATCTAATCATATGTGAACAAGTTTGATGACATTTATACAGCATTTACCGGCCAGTTACAACTTTTAAACTGACAATAAATCAGAGACAGATAAATACTTGTTACCATTTACGTTAGATCTTTTCAAAGCATTAAATGGCATGTAGATTTATAAGTATTGCTTAAGTGAGGCGGTTAACGTCATGTTGAGAGTAAAATAAGAGTATTTTTGACATTTTTTTGACAGTACAAAATTATTGAAGCCGGTAGAAATAAAGATAGTTTACGTAGCTCGTAGACTAAGAAAGCTAGAAGTCACGTCTCGGCAAGATCTCGGTAGGATGTTACTGACCAGATGGTTGATGGCAATGTAAAGCTAGTGGAAACTTCTGGATTCAGAGAGAGAGAGCAGGACAGCGAGGAATGGCGCCATGATGCGACTACCTTCTAGGACTTTTCTTCCTCATCGGTTGAAAGTCCTTCGAACGATAATATATGGCCTCCAATTAATTCCATATAATTGTACGCAAAGTATCTAAACTACCTGAATAGATAAGACATGTTTTTAAGTTTTATAATAAATAAAAAAAGTATTAACATAGTAACGACAATAAATATGTAGACAACCATTGTATGCTAATAAAATTGGTACATAAAACAATGTTGTTATCTCAATTATCTGTCAATCTTCTCTATTTATTTAGATCTCATAGCCTAATATTATTTTACCTAATTTATTTAATTGATGTTTTTGTCACGTAAGCTCCGGTCGAGTACCTTCCGCTTCGTCGACGGAAGGCTATGTCGGACTTCAACTGACTAAAAACCTGACGGTGTTTCACCTCAGCATCATAATTCGCATACTTCCGCGACTCTACGAGTACCAGTCGCATAATTAAATTTGATACCAACCTTACAACCCCCAAAGTAGAAAAATTATACCTGACTTCCAAAAAAATGAAGCCATAAGTATATCCAGACACAGCTTTCGAATAACATCACTAGTTAGCAATTACTGTCGACTGCACGGCTTCGAGTCCAACCCAATTTCAAGTTCATCAAGTGACCGCTGCGATTCACTAATTTACTTTCGGGTACATCGGCTTACGGGTTGGCTACCTATATAAGCACGCACCATCTCTACCCAGCATTCATTCGTTGAGTGATTATCCTAAGCACAACAATGGCAGCCAAGGTAGGTGTTCGATTTTTAAACCTTTGAATTTGGAACATTAAAACATGTATTGTCAAAGAATATTTTGCCGCGCGATAAAAAAAGTGTTTGACTGAAATGTTACAAGTATCTCAGTGCCTTTCAACATTTTCAACGCAGCGTTTTCTTCTATCTATTAGGGGATTTTTTAAGCTTAATGAGAGTTGAGTGCTATTCAAAGTGCATCCATGCATTTATTAGGAATAATAAAGAACTTACGAAGTAGTACTTATTCTATGTTCTGTACTAATAAACATTATGATTATATTATCTCCGAATCAAAATGAGAATTCTGAGATTTTCTTATATGAGATTTTGATATTTGATATTTTTTTAATTTAATGCTAGATTTAATAGGTGACATCATGATCATTCCTAAACTTTAGTTCTTTAATAATTTCGAATAAAATAGACACGTTTTCGTATTGTTACTTTTTATACGACGACACATATGGTGTAGTGGTTTTGTCATAACGGTCCTACATTCGAAGGGTCTGGGATTCGATTCTCAGCACGGCAGAAGTTTCATTGATGATGCGTTATTGTTTTTTTTTATATAAGTGGTTCCCTGTTCTAACTAAAACATAATTTTATTGCAGTTGGTCGTATTCGTCGCGTTTCTTGCCGTGGCTCACTGCTCAGTGGTGCCAGTGGTGCGAGCAGGGACTGACTACTCAAGCTTCGCTTACGATGTCGCCGACCCGAACACCGGCGACTACAAGAGCCAGGTGGAGACCCGCTCTGGTGGCGTCGTCCAGGGCCAATACTCTCTCCTGGAATCGGACGGCACGAAGCGCGTTGTAGACTACGCTGCCGATGATGTGAACGGATTCAACGCGGTTGTACGTAAAGACCCCGCGTACGTAGCTGCCGCTCCTGCTGTGGTCGCATCTTCTCCCGCTGTAGTCGCGTCAGCTCCCGCTGTAGTGGCAGCGCGTACCGTTGCTGCCCCTGCTGTATACGCCTCTAACCCTGCTGTATACGCCTCTAGCCCTGCGGTATACGCCTCTGGTCCTGCTGTATACTCCTCTGGTCCTGCTGTATACGCCTCAGCCCCTGGATACGTTGCTACTCGCAGCTATACGCCCACTGTATACTCTGCAGGTCATGTTGTGGCCTCTCCTTACAGCTCTGGCATTTACTGGTGATTTATTTGATAAAAATTCGTGAAGACCACTTTTGTATATATGTATTTTGTAAATAAATAATGGAAGATCCAATAGAATATGTTTTATTTTTACATTGAAATATCGTTGAATTTTAGATTAGGGATACAATACATTTCTTGAAGACTGGTAGGCTGCTTAATGTTTTATTTATTCATTAAAAGTAATACTTGTGTTACCATG
>DWAV01000777.1:0-16717 GCA_018231305.1 Noctuana lactifera
CGTTAAAATGTGCTTGAGGCATTTTCCGGGCTTAAATGGACACGTAAATTAAATTAGCGCCCTAGTTTAGTTTAATTTCTAAATGAAACACTAATATTAAGCTCTGCCGCGAACATAAATTTAATTACGCTAGGCCGTAAAAATAATATAATGTACTTGAAAAATAGCCTAATTAAAATGAATACTGAGCAAGTTGACAATTTTTTATATTGGAGTTGGTAGTAAAGGAAGATAATATGGTTTTAGTTTAAATTTATTTTATATATTATCATGTACTTTGTTATTATTTTTAACTTAATAAATAAATAAATATATCAAAAAATTGAAGGAAAATAAAGTACCCACTATACGAGGTGCGTTCAATAATGTAAACCAAGCCTTTATTTGAATATGTACTCAAAATTTAAAAAAAAGACATGGTAGACACGTAGTTGGATACAAAAAACGAAAAGCGCAAATTGTTCAAAAGAAAAATTCAACCAATACCTACCGTACTCTCTTTTTTGGTTTTATTCAAATTTGTTGCTTTAAAATTGGCCATAAAGAGTGCGTCTATGCCGAAATATTCCGAAACCCGGCACAACTGTGGATCGCACTTAGCTTACAAGAGTTAGGTTTACGGCTAGATGTGTAGGAACATGGTTATCGGAACAACGGAGACTTACCTAAAAGTATAGGACCTAAATTTTATTGGTAAATAACGAAATATCTAAGAAATACGTATGTACTATTATTTAGCATATAAATGGACATGCCGATAGATTGTGTATATAATATATGTACATGTACCTACTCCTATATTCGATGTAGGACTTCATAATAATATCGATCGAACATCATCTGGGTAATTCGTTTGATGATATAATTAATTATCATGCATTCGATGTTTAGCTAGTGTATTGGCACTTCCAGTGCATTCTCTAGGCCCACGTATCGCACTCCGAGCGCAGTAGGGGCACCTGCGGAACCCCTCGATGTCGGCACTTTTGAGCCGCCGCCGCAGCCATTCCAACTTTGTGGCCTCGCACCAAATTCCTGCTTTATACACTAAACCCTGCAATATTGTTATTTGAGAATGACCGACGCCAGACTTTAATCACTTTTCAGGCGATTCCAGCCTTGTTAGAACATTCGTGGCTTTATTAGAAATTCCAATTAGATATATTCCAAATAGGTAAGGGTACGTATATATTACATACTCTAGTTCGTTGGAGTTAGGGAGCTTTGTCGGTACACACATTTAAAAACGCTTTTTAATGTTCGCCATGAGCTGGCTACTAAATTACTTGAAATTGTATTTTGCTATAAACAGCTCAAGAAGTTTTTCGGAAAACTTAATCAAATGTTTAATTTACCAAAAAAAATCTACGATATTTTATTCATCTTTTTGATTGTATTAGTATTAATCATGTAAACACGATGGTAAGTAAAATTAATAAGTCAAGTTACTTAATGATACTAATATTATCTCATTTCTATATGACGTACATTTCTAATTATTAATTGTAAACAAACGACAAGCGATGACTCTATTGATATTATTTATTTATTAAATTAAATTCAAGACGAAATAGCCACTAACACGACTGAGGGAAAATACGCCGCAATTTGTTATTTGAAGTACACTAAATTAAGCATAATTTGAATAATTTTACGTGACGGTGAGCACAAATAGCTGTAATTAAAGGTGTGTTTTGCGAACTCCGCTAATACTGAAATAACAAAGGATGGAGATAAACTCAATGGGAACATTAATACAAAGAGAAAATTCGTATTCCTTCTTCCTTTTCATGACTCGTTTACTTATATTCAAGTATATTTGAGCAGTGGATAGCCTGGAGGTTAAATTCCTAAAATTTTCTTTCTTAACGAACACGTCCTTTAATCAACACATAATTCAATGAAATTCGTACAGAATTAAACAGGCCCAATAGCGCGTTATTAATATTTAAACGGATCAATCGAAACAACAAACGACGACACGACAGCCGAATGAGATATTAACAATTGAATTGATACATAAAACAATCGAATTCCATCCACATCCCGCTCCGTGCTAATTATTCAAAAAGTTCGTAATCCGACATTTAAATATTAAAACTTTAATCATTCATATTTCGGAGTGTCAGATTTTTGGAGTGAAGGGAAAACGTCAATCGAATGACTGACAGGCCCTCCCTATAGGATACCTAGTGTGAGTTAGTACGAGAATATTTGTTTTGCGTGGTATTTTATCATAATATGATTTACAAGTAATATCGTATTTTTTCCTATGATTTTACAAGTACCTATACCTACCCCCTATATAGCCCCTACCGCTTTTGATAATATCCAAAGATTACATTAGAAAACACTGGCCTTAGTCATTCTAATATAATATGCCGAACTAACATTTCTTCTCAGTGTATAATTTGACCATTACTTGGACATTATGACTGTAGCGGCGTCCAAATCCGACGATTTGTCACTTAATAACAGGCGGTCTGTTTTACGAGCTGCTCCGTCTCAGTAATAAATTCTCCTTTCACAAAAACTTACTAGGTCTAAAATTTTATTGTTAGACTTTATTATCAATTTTAACAATAATAATGCATTGAGAAAGTAAAAGAACAACATCGTAAAGATCCCCCATTATTCGGTAATTCGGATTTCCACTATTGTACCTATACAATAATTTATGGTGCCATGTATTAATACATGATGTCATGTTTTAATACATTAATAACATAATAGTTAATTTATAAGTATACATAACAAAAACAGCCAAAAATAATTCCTACCACTTTCTTACTGCTTGCTAATAAAAATAACTGTCTGACTGTGTAATCGGTGCGGCAAAAAAGCCACGTACGAAAATACTACAATTTCAAATTCGCTGTTAAAATTGGGCTTATTGCCAAGCTGATGTATATCTTTAGAAGACCAAAAATCAAACTAATGGAAAAATCGTATAAATATCATTAATGTACCTAATAATTAGCTTGCACACGTTAAGCTAATCGAGTGGTACTTGACAAGGGTCGGGCGAGGTCGCGTCGTGCTCTCCGGCAGCCGAGCGCCGGAAAGGGCACAAGTTGGGCCCATTATTCGGGCAGACGCGCTCCGACGCCTTTTAGCCCTTTGACGTGGAAAGACCCATTAGTATTGAACGGCTTGTTGATCTCCGTTAATTACTGGCCTCGACTCTAACTAGGACGGCTCGAAGCCTTAAAAGAAAAAACGTCGTGTAATCAATTACGCTCAACATCTGCACCTATAAGAATGGATTCGGCACCAATAAAACGCGAAAAAACGATAAAACCGTGATTCAATATAAATTTTCAGACATGTTGAATTTAATCAGCGTCAACAGGGATCCCGAGGCGAAATATATTCAAATGAAGAACGAGCTCCATTCGCGACAAGGATGAGGCTCGAAATCAAGGCAGAGCGGAATCGCCGAATAAAACTGTTGATTACGTACCGCGCAAAGTTACGCTCCGTCAATCGGAATTTTATTTACTCGTTCGTACGAAAACAAATATGATGGCTTTTAATTTATGATCGAGTCCGTTGGGCCCTGATCACCCGATGCCACGTAGTTAAACTGGCAGTCGTTCAAATTCGTGATACGAGTTTTATTTGGACTCTTTGTACAAGCTCGTTTGTGCCGTGTCGACGGTACACAGACTAATGGAGATATCGTAACTGTCATATCAAGAATATATCGTTTGACAGTTTTATTGCAATCGCATGCGATGTTCAGATAAAAGGCATGATTCAAGGGTGAAGATAAGTTTAGTCTGCTGCGAGTGGGTGTCCCCTACTCAGAGTCTCGGTCGCAAGCTCATCACTTATCAACCCACTTATAAGAGGTTGCAACAATGTTTAATTATAAGTTAATACACGTCTCACCCGTCTTAATGCTAACATTAAGACTAAAGCCACATCTGTCAATGTGCCAGCCTCTTAGTACCCGTATGTCATGTCCATGTCAAGGGATAAGGACATACATTTGCAATCATACGATTGAGACCGATTTTGACAGTTGCAGTGCTGCTTAGTCGATACGATAAAAAGCAAAGATTTCAAAATATGCATGTACATTATTATCTAAACCTACCCGTAACTGAAATATAAGTACCTATTTTCGTTAAAAAAATATTTTTATTTAGTGGATGCGACTCCATGTTGGAAACCTACAGACAACTTTAAATTAGTAGATAACCAAAACTGTCAAAATCAACAATTGAGATACCCGTGATAGGCGATTACGGCTCAAGTGCGACACGATTGCAATAGCAGGCTTGATGCCCCGGGGGATTTTACGAACAATGTTTCACAACAATGTATCGCAACAATATAATTTAATCGTGCGACGGCATGTATAAGTAAATCGCAAACAAGTAGCAAGTACGCGAGGATTTTCAAAGCTAGTCGTAACTCAACACACATCTAAGCTAAGCAAGCATTGTGGCGTGCCGTAATCGCTACCAAGCAAAAACTCGTCTTTATATTCCACTCGAATGAATCCTGTTCGCGGTGCACCTTCGTCAATGTACGCAAAATCGATTAGTATTTAGATGATATCTTCATATATCTTTAGGTATACCTGAGTAGATTCATTTTTGTTGGAACACAAAATAAGAGTTACGAAAGGACACGTACCTACTGCTCCGTAGCATTGTACCGACAATACAGTTATAGTTAAAGTTCTACTGCATAAAAGTAATGTAGGTACGTATCTGTAATATTTATTAATCAAAACACATTTGTAAATACCAAGTTAAAAGTTTTTACGTATTGCAATACCTTGACCTAGAAAGAAAAAAAGAAAGAAAGAAAAATCATTCGTTCCGTTTAATCAGCTAAGTACTTTCAATAAAAAAAAATGTACCATACAAAAAAGAAACACACAATTACAGAAAACAAAAACAAATTTATTAAAACTATTGTTAATGTTGGCGACATATAAAATTATATAAAAAAAAAGTGTCACTGTCAGTTTGAGCTAGGGTTTTTGCTATTTGACATTATATTTTGTATTATAATTTTTATATTTTTTTATACTGTTGCTTTCGAAACCCTTGTCCTTTACAAAGTACCTACCAATAAGTTAAACAGTTCATGATTCACGAATGAACATTGCCATTAAATTTTATTTTAAAAGTAGATCACTCAGCCGAACACGACGCCGACGCTTCTCATCTCATTCAATGTGACACCCCTCGCGGTATATCAGATAATAAACCCACCGTACACATCCCGCATATGCCATTTATCGTAGCAAGTGGATGTGATGATGTATAATTGCACAATTTACTGGACTAAGAAATTGAAAGACAGATTGGTATCATGAAATATCTTAGCACCTGTGAGAAGAACCTTATATACTGAGGTACTGATGCTCTGAACCAAATTAAAATGTTCATGTCAAAAATGTTATGAGTTCAACGATGTTGATTCAAGTTGTAGGACAGTCCTTCGAAGTAGACACAGTACACGTATTTTTCTTTACTTAAATTTGTTTTCATGTGGATGTGATTCATAAATCATGATGTGGGGATTCGTAAATCATTGCCTACAGCGATACTTACAGCAGATGCAGTTCGACATTTTAGCTGCTTAGGTTCTATATATACTATATGCGCGATCGAATATTTTTGAATAAAACCACTGCTATAAAAGCTCATATAACGTTCACATAGAAGGTAACACAAAATGATAAATTGATATTGTTATAAAGTTTGTAGATTGCACCATCCTAAACAAGCGATATATAAAAGGTATGTATAGAACACCAGTACGCCTAACTATTAAAGCAATCTACGTCGGAATCTCTAATTACAACACTATTATCGTTGCACCGTCAACATTGTTTACTTAATTGGTTTACCTTCCACTTGGCCATAAACTAATTAGCTGAATTTCTACGCCAAGTGATACCACAACGATAATAAACCATAATATTAATTAGTTTATATTGAGTGGGTAAATTGATATAGATACCATAAAGGTGATGGCTTCTACCTTGATAGTAGTAAAGAACGGGTCCTATATAATAATAAGATTATATATAATCATGAAATGTCTTTATGGCGCAAAGCAAAAGTGATAGGAAACAACCTGCTATAAACACCTAGTTAGGAAAATGTAAAATTTCATGATTATAGGGCTAGGATATAAAATTAAATTAAGAATAAATATTATGCAATGCCTTCCTTTTTTTGACATCCTTTTTAAGCCGCTCATAAGTTAAGGTTCACCCATCGACTGCTGCGTCTGCTGCCAAGCAGTTAAACTCCGCCTTCCTAAGCTACTTAGACATAAAGATAACCTATTGTTCTATTGTTGACTGCTTATGCAAAGTCCAGTATAAAATTTTGCTGTGAGTTTCGTAATCCATACTACACTTCAAAGTATGTGCTAAAATTTTATGCTCCGCAATCCACCGCATCTACTAGTATTACAAAGAATTTCTATATCTTTACGCTCGTGTAAGTAATCGTACACAAAGTCTATATATACTTCCTCGTAATATGAAAGATTTGAGCACCCGAATATTATGAGAGTGATACTAGGTTATGTAGGATTCTTACAGCACTAAAGCGAGCATGGGTTGCCGTAGAATTATATTAAATTTCTCATCGTGTATTACTCTACTCCCTTGCGCACGCTGTACAAAACGTAGAAATTGAAGGTTTCGAGAGATGCCGAAATCAGATCGCTGCATCGCGCGGACGTCTCCATCGAGTGTCATTCGGGGAATAAAAAGCTTTGCCTTGTAAATCAGCGAGTCGGTTGATCCTCAACAAATCAACACACGAGAACATCATGACAAAGCAAATAAAGTCGTGACACTGAAAGATTGCGAATACCTACGCAAATTCATTTCAACAACGAATATTTAAATTGCGTGTGTTGATTTAATAATATCTTTGGTAAATTTTATTAATAAATATTTTTTTATAAACAACTAAATTCAATACGAACTGACGTTAATATTTATCTACTCGCAATATAGGTAATATCGCAATATACTCGCAGTTTTATTCTTTGCCATAGATGTTCGCAGAAAACGAAAGGTGCACGACGTACGCGCGGAACATCGTGCGTGATATCCCAGAGTGGGTGCTAATAAAAGATTCTTTTGAAGTTCCCATCGCATTGAGTTTTTCGCTAATCTCTCTCACTCTGTAGGGGCCTAGCAAATATTTGGCGATTCCCTAAAGGAGCTTTTGTATATTTGATTACGCACACTTCAAGTAGGTAGATACATAACGAGATTGTTACGCTAATTTACATTTAGTCGGGGCGTAATTTAAATGAGGCATTACATGGCCCTCATTAAGTAAATGTTAAGATCTTGCCCCTTTGAAACAAGGTCGGGCGTTCCTCCCTTGAGACTTTTATACCCCTCGCTTCGCGTGGTAGAAGTTTCGCAAAGCAAGGAACTAAGCTATTACTAGAATAATAATTATATTACGAGGTCGCTACATAAACAGAATATAAATGTGAAACAATCTTCTACGTCCAAGTAAAGAATATCACTTTTTTTTTTACATTTTTCATGAATCGTCATTATCAACCAAGAGTTTATGCCTTTTTAGGCCACAACCCACAACGCTGGCCAAGTGCGGGTTGGTGAACTTCACAAGCCCTTTGAGAACTTTATTGAATACTCTTGAGAGATAATTTGAAGATTTGAGGGTTTTGTAACTAATTTATCCACCGTTATAGCTAATGACATTTAATTGCTTAAAAACGCACTTAACTTAGAAAAAATCGGTGCGTGCTGCTGGGTTTTGAATTCGCGCATAAGAGGCCTAACTCTTAACCACAGAGTTATCACCGCTTACTTGAACAATTGATTACAATGGAACGATAAACCTCAGATCTACCGATAAATAGGTACTGTAATTACTTAATAGCAATATTTAAATACAAATTTAATGCTTGCATTCTACGAATTTCGAACATTTCAAATCAGAACACATACAAGTACATGATTCTTATTTGATAAACTTGCCTGTAAATTTCGTAACTCAATTAAAACTTTTAAAAATAAGGGGGGAAACGTTACGAAAAAGAAACGTGACTCCCACAAGTCACAAGTTAAGTTAGTAAAACAAAAATAACGGAAGCCTATCAAGCTACCATGCCCACGGAAGAAAGATTGGTGTAATATAAAACATTTATTGGTCATAAAATCTAAAATGATAAACACAGTATACAGCTTTCTCGTTAAAGCCTTGATTTCGTGTCGGAACATTTTACGCCCCTGAATATTTACGCATTGCTATAAATACATAAGACCGTACCCGGCTGATCATTTGTAAAAAGCTAAAGTTGTTCTATAAAGGTATTTTATATCCGCTTTTCCATCCCTTTTTTTGATAACGGTAATGAAATCTTCAGAATTACACATGATATATCGATATACTTATATTGATAACTTCTGGGGGTAAATGGGGTGTTACCATTACCATCTAAAACATTGGCAGCCACACGATGTCCTCGTACGTTGGTTATGCTCTGGGATCTCAGAAGAACGCTCCAGTGCCTCATCCTGGCGCTGTTACTAGTATATTGCGTATTTTACAAATTATGGCACCATTATGGCTACTCCATGTTTGTATTAGTTCAAAACCACTAACAAGTTTGTATCAGTACATTACTAACACTATCAAAATCAACAATTGAGATGTCAGTGACAGACCATTATGGCTTCATTATAAGACTTGGCAGATAGCAATAGCAGACTTGAGCTCCAGTTAAATCTACGTGTATCTGACCAAAATTAGCATCACCGTAAAACTTTAAGTATCATCCGGTGAAACTTTACAATTATATTCAAATAGACTACAATTAAAGTGATTAGAAACATAATATATTAACCGTAACACAATAGTTCATATCGTAGCACAATAGTTGTTTCAAGAATGCAACCAGTAGAATGTACCACGAAACGTGTCAAGGCAACAAAACTGAATAAATCCAAAAACGGCATTAATATGTCATAGTTGAGTTTAATTAGGCATAAATATGTCTTACAGTAGGACAGCATTATTGCTTACGACAACCATGTTGCCGGTTGCTTTATGGCGTTCATAAATAAAACCAACAAAGTGGATGGCAAATGCGGTGGGTAATGAAATAATGGTTGAAGAGCTAGGCACCGTGGGGGACAAACAGTGGAGACGCCATCTTGATTCTCTGTCTATTATTACAATTAATGTTTGTAAGACTGTAAGATATTAGAATATGAATTTCGCATAGTGACTTCATGAGTATTTATTTATTGATTCTTTATTTAGAATTTAGTAGCGAGATTGAATTGAGTGGAATTTTTTCTAGGCTAGTGACAATAATTTCAACCTCGTTTAAGAACGTACCCACTTTCTAGCATTTATATATTATCTAGGGTGACTGTAAGTTAACCTACCTTTAGGCTCGTAGGTATGCAGCATTTTGTGAGATGCTATTGAGTGATGTGTATGAGTAGTATGAGTACATAGGATTTTTGTGGATTTATTAGCTGATATTATATGGGGCGAATCGGCAAAGGGCGGTGTGTACTGTCGTGTAAATCTGGCGGGCCGACCCGCGGAAGTGTCGCGTTTATAAGTCGTAAATCAAGAGGCTTATCGGCGTACGCGACCGACGGTCCGGCCGTCCGCAAAATATGCACCGCGGCCTGTATTCGCACAACGCCCGACAACGTGCGAGAGTTATATCGCGTGCGATATGCAAATAATGTTTATGTTAAATCAGTGCACGATACAAATATAATGAGAAATAATCTCTTGTGATACAAGTATAGTCCGCGCAGTTTTACTTACCTTATCACAATTTTGATAACATTTGCGAGCTTAGCATACCTACCTAAGTAGCTGCACGCGTACTCCACTGTACCCGCAACTCTAGCGTAGATACTCGTACATCTAGATTAGATTGTTCTACGATCTGGTCCTCTGTGACAAACCTTAAGTAATTTTCCTTCTACTCGTAGGGAAGAAATAAAGCTTACCACCGCGCAAGATTCTAAAATATTTCGTTTCACTTCCAAACCAATATTTAAGAACAACAGAAATACGTAAATTAAATATTAAATTTTAATATAATATAAAATATTAATATTATATTTTCACATAAAGCGTTATCGAGCTGCATAATAACCCCCAAGAGTTATGTTTCGTTGAAGGCAGAGTGGCAGACAAATTGCTGAAGTCCAACTGTTGTGAATTTGTACGCACCCGGGCACTGTGCCACATATCGCGATACTATGAAAAAAAATTGCACGCATTCATAAGTACTTCTTAAAACAATATTACGGGTTCTGGAGAGTCAAACATTAATAATTGTCCACTGAAAACTATATAGGCGACGGAGAAAAATTGCTAGTTCACTAAAGAATTAGAAATGATTACTCTTGAACATTGAGTTATTATTTACTACGTAAGAACTAGACAGAACACCAGGAACAAAGAACAATAACGGATTCTAAGCTGTCAACTTGAAATTTTTTTCAAACTTAAAATAATGTCTTGAAGCAAATAATATCTACACAATACATATTTTACTATGGATAGTAAATACATTAATTAGGCTTACAAAGCAACAACAAAATCAAATTTCACAGGGCGATCGAATTAAATCAAAATAGCGTGTGAGGTAAATGCCGCGTAGGGTAAAACGCCAAATGCGTACCTATATTATTTCTTAAAATTTTAACTTGTAACGGTATTAGGTATACATCCATATTCACGATGTCTTCTCTAGTACACAGTTTACAATAACTCAATGATTTTGAAACGGTTTAATGTTTTATAATAGGTTCACTGCGCATACTACTACGATCTTAAATCGCAATCGGTTCAAACGTCAAAATGACACCAAGCGCGGATTTACGATCGACCATTAGTCAAACAATATCTCTGCGCGTCATCCGAACAGATCGGATAGCCGATAGGAGTACCCGACGGGCTCATACAACATGAACTATCTTTCTACCAGAGAACAGTTTATTGGATAAATCTCGCTTAGGTATTTACTTGCTTGTAGCTTACTTATTGTATGACGGTTTGGCGACTTTGGCTTCTTTAGGTATATAATATTCTTTCGAAATTTTAGTCAGGGATATCGCGGTCGATCACGCTATTTGTAGTGGACCTTCGTCGTACAGCCGACATCACATTCCTTCAGAGGGCAATCATTAAGAATTTATTTCACGATTCTTAATTTCTTTTCCTGGCAGAGACCTAAGTCAAGAAGCAGAACAACAAAGGAATACATAAAACGACTTATATTTTCCAAATAATTCAAAAGGAATTTAACTTTAAGCAGCTTGAGTCTTGAGTTGATTTGGCTGATTAAACTAAGCATATTTCGTTTGATGACACAAATAAGAAGAATTCTCATCTAAAGCATGACGAAAATAAAAATTATTTACGTTACTTTGTTTGGGATTTTTTTTTTATATTAAACCCTAAATACCAATAGTATCGCTGAAAGGACTCACGCTTGTGAATAAGTTTGTAAGGGGAGCATGGAAGTGGGTCAGAAGGCTTACAAGACTTTTCACTAACAAAGTAACAATAGGAGATAAAAGTGTAAGACTGTAATAAATGCCCAACTAGGTTACCCTTTGGTATGAAATATACAAAGGCAGAAGCTGGTAAAGAAGTATTTGGGTTTTACTCTATATATTACTCTATATATTATAACTGATTTTTAAAGAGTTAATAAACATTGAATCCACAATTGGGGCAGCATAGTAGAGTACCAATGCTCTAGGCTTTCCTCGGTTGTGGAAAGAGGTCCGTGCCCAGAAATGGGTCATGGGTCATGTTTCAGGCAAGTATTGGCTTCCGCTAAAGTAGGTATATCTATATTGTGGTGGGTAGGTACCTATATTTAAAAAAAAATTGTCATAGCACGACATCCTATTCTAGTTTTGACCAGAAAAAAACAAAAACACTTTAAAAAGAAACAATCCTTTTTTTGTTCATATACATTTTAATTATGAAAGTGTTAAATGGTCAGTCAGTAAAGAGTTAGGATTCCGAAGTAAATCAACAGGCAACTGAGCGAGACTCGCAGAAGCTGACACTAGCGTGATTGACAGGCTGACAGGCGTCCGTAACAGATTAGATATGGAAGCTATCTCCGGACCGGTCGGCGTTCGTATACTGTTTGTATGTAAATGTAATAATGTAAATTTGCACGTCAACCGGACAAACGTTTTGCACTTGCATACGATTTCCGTCAAATCTAAGACTTGTAGAGATTTACAGTAGTCCTTCAAAAAGCATACTAGGAAAGGAGTGATTAGTGCTATATTGAACGCCTAATAGATCATAAAGTTATAGAGCTATTTAGTATGCTCTAGTATATACTCTACTCTAGTATATAACTACTCTATATAGTTAGTTATATAGAGCCAATATCAAGCACGGACATAAAGTTAGTTTTTAATTTTTTTTCAATTTAACAATAATGAGCTTAGTACCTAAGCATTGAATAAATAAGATTGTTGCAGCAGAATCCTACAAAAGGGCAATACCTATAGAGGAAGAGGGTTCCTTTTACCATAAACATGAATCAATATTATATTATCCCGAATAAATCTTAATGCTGGGAATGACTTAGCAATAGAGTAGTATTTAAATATGATAATCAACAAGCTGCAAAGGAAAACAAACAATCCATTATTCCAGTACAAGCAGACGAGTAAACAGGCAACTTCGATAAAAGTGTGTAAAATTATGACTTGTTTCATGGCTTAAACAGAATGGGCGTAAATTTATGGTTTCGGTATCGGCGCTGATCCGTGAAACCAGTAATTAATTGGCAGTTGAGCGGTGTGGCAAGTACGCGTTCTCAAGATGGGCATTACTTATGTGTAGCAGGAAACCGGTCGCTCCCTATAGGGTCTTGCAATTACACTTGCGCTAGGCGAGGGGCGGTAGTTGTGTCCATCGCGAACCGCTTCAGATTGATATCTCGAGGGAGACAAAAGCGACGCTTACTGAATAATAACGCTTTTATAGTTTAGAAATGATGCGCCGTAAATTTATCTGAAGAATCGGCGAAAGATTTATTGGCTTTGAACACTTCTCGGGCTCGATAGATAGTAGATAAGTGGCAATTCTCTACGGCATATAGCAACGTTTGATATACCAATAGAGTCATAATGTAAACTTAAAAGCCTTTAAAATCAACAACAATAATAAATTTTTATTCAACAAGAGTTTGGTTTTCTTAATATATATGCTCTTATACTCCATTTCATAATTAGTATTTGTAAACACCAACGCCCTGGATACGAAAAAGAAAATAGGAAGTAGGTAATTTAAAGTAGATAGGTTCACAGCATCTTTGAGTTACCAAGAGGCCTTTGGCGTTCTGTAATTCTGTTTTATGAGAATATGAGCGTGTTTACATTTGAACTACTTACTTTATATTTACCGTGGCATTACACATTACCTTAATATTATGTTTGCTGTTTGTGGCACATAAACGTCGCATAAAACGGCGACGTATTGAGAGAAATATAATAAGCTTAGAGGCTATTGAGTATCGTATCTCGGCTAAGGAGATTTGCAAGGAGCCTACGAGCGAAACATAAAAGCGCACGGGAGTAAATCAGGTGGTTAATAGCCTACATTTTACAATTTGTCCTTGACGTAAGTGTCGCATTTGAAGGCACACTAATAGTAGCGTAACCAGTCCCCATTAGTCTATAAACGTCGACCATTGAAAATTTAAACAAGTAGGAGTATAAATGGAACATGATTGTTACATACATAGTCGCAATTGTACGTTTTAAGATTATAGTCTTAGTACGATAACATACTCAAACGTCCACAAAATATTTTTGGTAATAGGGCCTCGTACCAACCTGTGGAAAATGATGCTGCAAATTAGTAGTTTTGAAAGAGTACGTAATCAAATGGAATCAGTCTTTTATACTATAATTTTACTTGGGTATAATTAACTATTAAATACATAAATAAATATCATTAGATTTTAGATTTACCTGCGTATCATCTTGAATCATTAAAATCAAGTAGGTACTCTTGGATGTACGCTATTGTCTAGCATTTGCATTAAACTATGCGGAAGATGATCAGTGTTGTTACTATTTAGTACCAACCGTAAAACTTTACGCCCTTTAGATGGGTTAAAGTACCTTAATTAGGCATACATAATATTATATTCGCTTACAGCAGATAGAGCCTATCGCTCTAGTTAAATGAATCATTAGATAAATGGATATTTTGTTATGTATGTTGGTATCTAGATTCCAAAAAAATTTCTTTATATCCCTGATTACTAGTAACTAATACTTTTAGTAGTTATTTATAGTGCTAATGTCATAACAAATGTCCGTTCCTATAAACATACGTTGCTATTAGTAAGATTTAAAATAGTCGCTTAATATTCGTGAGTTACTTTTATCAAAAAAAATATGTCTCGCAAAATTATTAATTATATTCGACATTTCGGAAGACCCAAACATAACTGGGCATGCCTATTTCTGAAACCCGAGGCATGGCACTGCGTCCATAGTAGACCACGCGCTAGCTATCTGCAATGATATATTAATAAATACAGCCTTTTATTGTCATTGCGCTTCGAATATTTAAGAGCACGCCAATGCGTTTCTGCAGTAATTACCGATATGAATCATTATGCTCTTACCAAAGTGCTGGAAATCGTAAATTCAACAGCAGATGTTTACGACCAAGGTATTTCATTGAACCGTGAGGATTACCAGGATAATATATATGCGAAGGAGGACAAATGTTATGTATAGCGTGTATTAACCAATTAAAGCCTTGTAAATTATTATTGGACATATACAAAGCTATTATATTTAATGTATTACTCTATTAAAAGATGGAACGAACACGTTCAAAAAATATCAGTCAATAGTTAATGTGGAATGAAAATTATGAAATGATACAAGCTAAATACAACTTAAAAGATGGTAGAACAGTTTTTCCAAGGTTCTACCGCAGCCGACCGAGATTGTAAATGGAGAGGTCCTATCTCTCCTACGAGTATTTAAGATTGATTGAATACCCCTGGTATTCATGGGTTTACAAGTTGTTTGTGAAAATTAAAGTTTATGTTTCCCTTGTAATCCTTGGAGATTGTAAGTAGATCACTGTTGTATGTTAGGTAAAGAGGTTGACCCAATAACCTTTTTAACGAATTATGTGGCTAACTCTTCTCGCCATATTTATTAATTTCTAGGACAGAAGACCCACTTACCGATGTCAACCCTTAGATTAAATTATTCATAAACTTGTTGCAATATTCCGTCGTCGGAGTCTGAAGACTCTTCAGATTCTATACGATTAAGCTCTTACAGCACTTAGCATACTACTGAAATGATCGAACGAAGCTTAACTTGCACGATCTATTGATTAAATAACTGTTGACTCAGCATAATATAAATCTGAAATAAGCAGGAAATGTTGTAAGGTTGAATAGGAACACACATAGGTACGTATGCACACATAGAATACTTTAAACAAGTCGGAATAGTGACAGTAAGTGAAAATCCCTTTTATAAATTAACCCCAATCACACTCAATCTATACCACCAAGATATATTTTATTAACAAAAGTCTACTGACTTTTGTTATTATAAAATAAGAATATATAAAACATAGAGATATCTGGTGCTCTTGAATACACACACAACAGTCTTCGTTCATTCTTCATTGTATCACTCTCATGATATTATGTATGTGGACGTGGCAACAAGGGGCGTGAGTGGAAAAATCGTGCAATTTTCCGGATGCCGTTATAGCTAATACGGCCTTCAGAAGCGGTTGTCGATTAATCTCTGTCGACCGCGATGAGCTCCGACTGCTCGATATAAAGAACCAATCGACCGAGAGCCCCGATGCTCTATACAATATCCTCATTAGCTTCCAGAGAAACGATATAGAAGACCCAAGATATAGGTCCGTATATTCTGGCTGAAGCTTGTGACGGGTCCCTTTGAACTTGAATCGCGAGGATGTTCAAACCGTTATATCCTACTAACAGAAATTATGAGAGCACTCGAACGTGTAGAGATAAAACCGATGTTGGCACTGTGTTAAAATGTGTGCAAAACCTAACCATACTTGGTAAGAAATTTAAATACAGACTTACGGGTAACTCAAGCATTTATCAGTAACTTTAACTTTCGAGAAATTAAACTTGCACTGTAAATTGTCGGCATAGTTAATCCGAAATCTAGTATCTGGTCGGAGACTTAAACATAAACAATCAAGAGAACACTAAACTGGTCGCATACCAAGTTGAGACAATAATACGAGTACGAGCCGGGAACGTAATACATCCGAGCACGTTTCGATGCAAATAAGAGCATTTATGCGAGGTGCTTACAATGGTCATTACTACGTTTCAATTCACCCAGAATTGCGTGGCACTAAACAGGTAAATGGCGTAAAACGAAACCTACGCGGTGCAGCCGCTGCGGATATGTTGCACATGTGGAATATTCATGACTCGTCCAATAAATGGAGTAGCGGAACGATTCAATAGCAGCCAACTAACGCCTCTCACCTTGTAGGTACCTACTGAGAACCGTCGTTTCTTCACGACATCAGCGGGCGCATCATTCTATGAAATTGTACTTAGCGCCCGCTCTTTAACATGTATAGCCCGAAACCGACGTATCATTCAATAATTTCATATAACTATGTCGTAT
>DWAV01000778.1:0-16705 GCA_018231305.1 Noctuana lactifera
AATTTATGATAAGGGGGCTAAAGCTGGCCGGGAGAAAAAGGCCGGCAGAAAAAACTCTCGGCACTCCTTCAAAATCAAGTGTATAAATAAATAAGCAAAACCTATAATAATTTAAGCCTAGTGAGGGCATAATAATAAAATTATCTTTAATTTACCAATTTTTGATTATGTTGAATACATGGCCCTTGTCGTTAATGGTGATGAAGAGACCTCTAGGCCTCCTGTAGATAAGGCCGAATCTCTGGCAGGCGAGACCCACGGTGGGCGTGTACACAATCGGCAAATACTTCTCAATATTTTCTGATAACAGTCTGAAGAACAACTTTTCATTTCTGTCCTGCAAAGAATCAACCGAACTGTAAGTATTTAGCATGAAAGACATCTTCATTGAAGTATCATAAAAATATCGAAGTAAACTAGACACACAATTATAAAAATAATAGAAAGAAATAGATAAGACAGTAGATTAAATTAGGTGAATAAGATGTTATAATGCAACGATCCCTAAAATAGGTACTAACATTTCAGTCTACATTAAAAACAGTAATATTTCTAAAGTTGATATAACTGAACTATTATTTCCCAATTTAGCAAATATAGGTACTGCTTAAATTTATTATTCTATAGTTAGTAAGCATGACACGGTTTTAAGGATAAAGAAGTTAGTACCTACGAAGCACCATTCCACCCAATATTTATGAAAACTGTTCACAATATATTACCATGAGAAATTAGAAATTGCAAATACAATATACATTTCTATTAACGTACCATTGATTCTATTACCTTTATCGTTGTTTTGAAGAAGAAAAAATCTAGTATCTACAATCCAGAAAATAAAACAAAAACGCCTAAAGTTAAATTTGAAGAAATTGAAAATTCAAATTTGAAGATGGATTCGATGTTTAGGCCATGTCTAAAATCTTGTGCCATTGTAAGTCAATTCAGCCGCATGCAACCCGTATTACAGCTCCGGCCCAAGACAGTAGGTTACAAGCAGTAAATCATCAATCAATGGTACCTTTATCCTGTTTAGTCACCTGTAACTCGACGAGATAGAGGTACTTGTTCAAATTATCCTCATATCTGTCCACTGATATTCTGCAGATGTCCAATTGTTCTTCTTGGGATTTAAACTTTGCGGCTAAAAGACCGTGAATACCGAGGGCTTGCCGCTCTTCTAGAGTAAACGCGAGACCCTAAAAAAAATTAATCAATAAACATCGCCTCATTACAGTCCATGACCTAAATCCTGAACTTTGATATTAAAGGAGTTTTGTGTCGAAACAATTTCTGACAACTCGTTTCGCTTGCGGATACCTAAGAAATATTGTTTTTCATGACTTTTTCTTTTGCAAGATTCTTTACAGAGACAGAAACTTCGATATTACTTATGATAGCAGAACAATCTGGAACATACCTATTGATCTGACGCTAAGCAATTTATTTGTCCTCACAACAGGAATTTATATAGGAAGTTAAATACTATGTAGTCAATTAAATGATGCACACCTTGTTAAGCCTAGGATCCCTCAAATAGTCTATACCTCTCACGACATTGGGACAGATAATGTTACCAGTTACTTCATGGTATTCCCGGCATTGAGGTAGTGAGGCATCGAGGAACGAAGGGCATTTTGTGAGCGCAAATGCCAGAGCCCGATGCGGGCCTATAGCGTTTGTGCAACATCTGTAACAAATATATTAGATTTAGTTTTGATTACACAAATACACACACTTTGTCGCAAAAAAAACTATTTCAAAACAATATAAGTGAGATATAATAAGAGTCTAACGAAACAAAATAGCTCTAGACAAGATTAAATACCATAACAATGATATTAACAATGCAACGTGACTTCAAGCTGGTCTGAAAGTGAATTAGGGAGCCGTTGAGGGGATCGTTGTTACGATGTTGAATAAACCTTGCGAATTTTCGTTCATTGGAAGCATGTTTACTAGCATTTTGTGAATATGTTAAGCTAGCCTGAAGATGGGGCAGCGAGCTCATAATACGAACATATTGACGTTTCTACGCACACTATAATAATATAGGGATTACATAAGTACTCCAAACAAAAACAGTACTTTACCTACAAGGCTGATTAAAATTAAATTACTGATAACAATCTTATTAAAGAAATGATAACGTTGTTCGACAATGACTTATTATGACGCAGGTAGCTACTGACGATATTTTGCGTCAACAATGCAGATATTTCCCTCTACGCACACACACTGTACCTAAAACTATGCTGTTTTTATTAAAAGCGAATCCTGGCAGTGACCCAATTCTGTGTTTGTCGTTCACGGAAAAAAAGTACTGAGAGGTAATTAGATGACGTCACTTGAACTTCCGTTTTTTCCTCTACTCTTCTTTTCTACATGGTTGCCGTCCATAAATGTCACCTCTTTTAAAATAATATTAAGGCCTGAAACTCATAGCCTCCCCCTCCCCACTACGATTACTCGTCCCCATTACTGTGTTGTAGATACCATAGACACAGAAGACAATTACAAAAACATCTAGACCAAGAACAGAAATCCAAATTCATTATTTAAATTTCTGCTCTGCTGGGAATCGTACCCAGGAGTCTCAACGGTCCAATGGCATGATTACCACTGCGCTACATAAGTCGAGGGAAGTTTCTCAAATAACAATTTCTAAACTGGATGTTGAAACACAGATTCATATAGCAGTAAACAAAATTGAGATCATAGTAGGCACTAAGATATTAGTAGACCCCTCAAACGATCAGCTCGCAGAAGCGTGTCAACCATAAAACGACAACCATTACGGTTATTATGTCAGAGTAGTTACGGATGCAGTGAATGAACGTAATCACTAAGCATCCACAACAGGTGCGATAGTTGCTACATCTGCAATCCGATCTGCGGATTATCTGCTGCAACGAGAAATATAAATCACACGGGCTTTGCAAGTAATGGAAGTAATGGATAGAGTATCAATGAAGATATCGGAAATAACACAATTGAAATGCTGAAAATCAATACTCCAAGTACGTCATTCAATAACAAAGTATTCAATTATCAGTTTACTGTTTCATATTAAATGAACCTTGCTGGGGCAGCGAGTAGTACATGACACTATCGGCATTATGTACGTTAATTAGAATTTCCCGTAAATAAGTGTTTTATGTGTTATGAGTTATGGTTTATGGTACATTTATTTGATGAACAAGTCACGCCTAGTTAGTATTTATTTGGACTTCACTGTTACAACAATTTAAGTACATAAAATGTTATTACAATCAAGACAATATTAATTGAAAGCAAATAATTGTCTTTTTTTTAAATAACAACGAAATAAATGAACTGCTGACTAGAACTAGGTATAATACATAGGTACTTAAGTGTTTAAACGAACAAAAATTTTGTAAAGCAAGCAAAATATTTATGTAGGTATGGGTAAACCACCTACAATAGCATCATCAGTCTCGTTACTCATACAGCAAAATTATATATCTACTACTTATAGATTAGGCTTAAAAAGATGAAAAGCCATCGCCTCGCCACACAATTCGTTACGATTTATATCAGCAGTTCTAGTTAGCACGATACGTCCATTACAAATGTTATTCACACTTTTCCGCGTAATAGGTACCTACCTATTTACGTTTCTGAGTTCAGTTTTGGAAGCATTACAATGACGTATCAATGGTTCCAATTACGTTTGGCAACGTAATTATATAACAGTGTGACCTTCACGAAACGATTAGATTTTTCGAGGAAATTCGAGGTCTTCCAATCACGCTGTTGAGAAGCTAAAGAGAAGTCTTTGTTTTGATCACGTTTTAACTCAGTTTTGACGGAATGGAATTGAGAAAACCCATAATTATTATACCTACCTACCTAAATGTTACAGTTGAAGTTGCTCCACTTTCTTTAAAGACCGTAATTATGAGTGCATTGCCAATTAAACGAAATGAAAGCTGGTTTACTTCTGCTTGCCGTATAATATTTGCCATCCCCTGATTGATGAGTGCAGTTGCTATAATTTAATGGAACCTACATACTCGTACATACCTAATTGGATTTTTACTAAGAGTACCTACTTATTTTGATTTTTAAAATTATCTTTCTCATACAGAGGTACAATTACAATATATGGCGGCAATATATGGAGTAAAATAAACGAAATTCAAATGAAATTAAAATTCTTAATATAGAGAACATTATTAAGAATTTTAATTTCTGCAGTTCTGCAGAATATAGTTGTTCTATTTTATAATCAAATATGTATATGAATACCTATAATTATGTAGGAGGGCCAACCAACAACCAGCTCTCCGAATATTATCTAGAGTCTAGACGCAATGTTATCTTTCTTGGCTACGAGGGAACTCACATGAAATATGAAATTCGAGATCGAGTAAGGAGTAGAAATCGTACCTTCTAAATAAATAAGCGGGTATCTAACGCTCTGAAATAAAAGGAGGAGCTTATGATTCAAACAATGAAGACAAAAGCGATTAAACAGTTAAATACTCTACGACCATTGTTAGATTGCCTGACAACACTTTTCATAAAACCGGAGTTGACTCGGTTATGAGCGTTTCGATAAGTATTATTAATTATTACTATTACTAAGCACTGGATCCCGATTTCGCCAGTCATAGGTGAAACCGGTTATTTTACAAGCTTCATCCGATGACGAATATCAAGACTGACGCGATCAAAGCGGCTGAGAATGATTTAGATATGACGCAACAATGATTTCTTGGTCAATCCTGACCTGTCTTACATCCTCTAGTACCTACGTAAAGTCTAGTAATTAGGTAGTTATTTAAAAATTTGACATTCCTTTTTAAATATAGACCCTTCGAAATGAGTCAAAATAACATTATTACTCTCAACGATATTTCATTGGCATGCTACAATGCATGCAAAATAGATAACTCTGTGTTTTAACTATACTCATTATCGTTTTGTCATTTTGTCGATAATATTTGAGTTTTTACATTGCACAACAAAATAACACGACATAATATTGAGTGATACATAATAATATCTGAATTGCTAATCTCAATAATAAAAAAACTATTTTTTCAGTCATTAGTGAACTAAACCTTTAAGTAAAGCTTTGTTAGAGTGTTGATTCACATATCTATGATATAACCTTTATCTCACTTATCGTTTGAATTAATGATAAAAATGTGCATTTTCATATAATATTTGGTATCAAACGTTTGTATATGAATAGGTACTTTTGCAGATAAAATTGTAGTAATATAATGCTGAAAACTTACATAACACTAAACCTGTTATGCATTGCATGCAAGCCTTAGATATCATCGTACAATTTCATTTGTATCTAAGTGACTTGGTAAGCCAATATTTATAATTGTTCCAATTAGGTATACCTAATAGCAAAAAAACATAAATATAATATGGACTGAAAAAAAAAGTTTTTTGCATTTGGTAAAAGATTTTAACAGAAATAGGAAGATTTATCTTTATCTTCTTTATAAGTAATTCTTATGTATGTGTGTGTGTCACTAAAATTCTAAATCAAAAAAAGGAAGTTATTTAATATTTAGCATAATTATATTATCTACCCTCAAAACTTTGACATTTCTTAATATTAAAGACAAAACATGCCTCCTGTAATATTTGTAAACAATTTTTAACACAATATAAACAAAAAGTGTTGCTATTTCTCTGGGCCTGTTCACACATTTTGAGGCACATTCATAGAAACGTTGCCAACTCATTTCAAATGGGACATGCTAATAATAGGCAAGAGTTCAAGATTAATATTGCCAATGTTACTTCTACAGTTGAGTACAAAAAGCAAATGCGAAGAATTTAAGGAATCTTATACACTTGAGAAAGCTGTATGACTTTTCTATGACCTTGAAATATCTAATATATTTTTAGCTATTGCCAAGACTTTTTATTGATCTATAGTCACAAAATAGTATCTATATGTTATATGTGGGAAATAAACATTGTGAAAAAATCTACATGGCTGAGAATTATCCATAACAATAATAAATACATACAATTAAATTGTTATTATTCATTGTAAGGTTTATATACATTTAATGAAAGTCAAAAAATCTATTGGTTCATTAGTTTTAAACACCCTTTTATCTATGGTTGATGTGACGAAAATGGAATAAAAAGTACAGCGACATGCCCTTAGCGAGTGAGACAAACTAGAGGCCTAAACTGTTTTTAAATTCAAAAGTAGCCCTATGTCCAGGAGTGATGATAAACATGATGTAGGTATATTAAATTTATCTCCCCACAGAACCAAAGCCAGTAACGATATGCCTGATAACACTTTATTTAATTATAAACAGTTTTTAAAATAAAATTTGGATGCCCTAAACGGTTGACCTGTCGCTGTTACTCAAAGAAATTTTAATTTCACTTTGACCCATATTACAAAAATATATTTACAACACTACACAGTAAGGCACATAAAATATTCTTGTACTTAATGACCTGTTTAAAAACCATCTGTGTACATATTAAACAGCTGAGTCTGGCAGATACAATAGAGATTCACTGAGAGATACCAGAAAGCATTTGTTAGTATTAATAATTACAAAACATATATTACAATTCACAAATTTCCCTCTTTTGTTTGTGTAAAATGTTTTTTTATAAATAACTAAGCAAATATACCTATATTATGATTTTATACCTAATTATAAGTCAGCAGTAGATTATATTGTATTCAACATTATGAAAAAAAAATCAACTGCGTTGTTCACAGATATTTATTTGGAAACTACCTATTAGAAATTGAAAACTCAACACAAGCTTCAAATTATAGGAAGTGTAAACTATCTTAAGCATTTCATATTGTGGTATTGAAACATCTTAGAACTAAACAATTTATAATTAACAGGGTTAATAAATATTAGATAAATTAACTATAAAGAATTAATATTTATTAACCCCTGTTATTATAAATTGTTTTATAAAGTAGTAGCTGGTAAATACCTGCTGTAGCCTGTGAAGTAAGTTAAACCTTTCCTGAATTCTATTGAATGTTAATTTTTTAATTAAAAAAAGGGGAGGCCTACATTACGTAGCGCGCGCAATCAATATTTTCAGTACTTATTGGCAACGTACTGAAAGAGACTTCAGTAATGATATTAATGAAAGAAGTGTTGTTAATTTTTCGATCCCAGAAACCTTGGAGCAGTTTACGGAAAGCTAAAATAATTCGCGAGTTATAGACTTCGGGTATTACATCAATATCGTAAATACTCAATCACGAATTCGTCACACAAAACTGGCACTAACTATAAATATATGAACAGTTTTTAAACAAACGAACACAAGCAAACAAGAAATATAACTATTTTCTGTACGATAGGCCAAATTTTGTATACAAATCGAAAAAATACAGGTGTCACGTTATGTAAACTCCCAAAATAAACGAATTTTTACTCACATTAACGAGCGGGGAATAGAGGAAAACATTTCAAAAAGTACTTTTCATCTACAAATTCGAGAGACCCGAATAATTTGTGTCACTGTTCAAAAATAACAAGTATTTCTAAATTACTTTAGTAACGCCCTCCATGTAGTAGTAACTTCAAGCGAGCTTCGAAATGTGCTGCTTGCTAGCTAGCTAGGTATGTCTGTTCGTTCAATGACAGCTGTTCACTGACTGTCACTGATGATTGAATGACCTGAGTGATTGATTAAAAAAGACCATAGATAAAACGCAACACACTTAGCACGCAGACAGACAATAGAAATAGACATCAACAATTTGTCTTTTTTGCAAAGACTTTTACATTGCAATTCACCATGATTACAAGTGTTAACATAGTTAATAATTTTCACAAATAAAACACAACACCACAAATTGTCACAATTGGATTAGCTTTTTTTTTTAAATAAGATCAAAGAGAAAAAAGTTTTTTTTTATATTTTAGTATGTAAACTAGTTTGCGAGGCATTTCCAAAAATCAATACCATGACGTTTAATAATCAGCATTAGTATGTCTTTTACTTCATTTCATAACCATCACCCAATCACAATTAAGTCGCATACGCCTTCAAGACTTATATGAGCCATACGTCAAATAAACTAGTTGCACTTCCGTGTCTTCGTCACTTCCGTGGTAGTAGCCTATAGACAATGGAGATCAGTGCCAGCAAATATTTAGTCTAGGTATACAAAAGTACTCTGTGGTGTGGGTATCGAGCAATCGGTATATTTTTGACAGCAACTGACAGCTGTCAGAATAAGAAAAACATGATTTGATTTGATTGAGAATTTGAGAAGTATAATTTAATTTGAGTGATTGCAATGTATGATTTAGTTTGGGTGAAATATTGACATTGTATGGTAAAATAGTTGTGCGCAATGAGCTTGTAATCATAATAAGATCATCGATTGTTTTTATAGCAATAAATTGAATATTTACGACAAATGCCATGATTCGAGAAGACGACCCTCAGTTTCGAATAACACCTTTCCAGCAAATGGCATCGGCATGTTCCGGTGCTCTAATAACCTCCTTGTTTAGTGAGTTATTTTCCTACGATTACTTAAACACTAAGTACATACGAGCATTACTTTCTTAATAATTATTACGTTCAGGTATTTATCACTTACTTATCTGCAATGGAAGCTGGTCCATTTCTACCTGAAACTGTAATGAAAATCGGAATCTTTTGGAATTAAATTACTTTAATTGAATTAATTTCTGGTTAACATGTAACCCTTTTTTGCTTCGCCATAAATGGATAAAAAGACTATCATGAAAATCAAATTTCATTAGTTTTTCAAATGAAGTTTGTATTAGCATTGTTAGCAGCATAATAATAGCTGTGTGCTATTTAACTTTAAAATAAGTAAAACATGAAAGGTTTATTGTAATATTCACCTTAAGTTAATTTTTCCGAGAATTTCAGGCTTGATCTGTGGTATCCATCCTTAAGCTACTGCCACCACTAATACCAATGAAAAGTATAGATTTACATGATTTGTAGTTTACAATAAACCTAACCACCTGTGTATAATGACAACATAACCATAATTCTACATAACTTATAAACCCCAACACTTTAAAATTACGTTTACCTTAGTGTTTGGTTTTTTAAGTTTTTTACTCTTTTCTTCTAACAAAGATAACTCAAGAGAACTTTTTTACATTTTGTCTTATTCTATGTTATTAATTTTATTTATTATACTTAATGTATCTTCTAACTGTTTTGTTTATTTTTCAGTGACTCCATTAGATGTGGTGAAGATAAGACTTCAGGCTCAACAAAAGGCCTTGCTTTCAAACAAGTGTTATTTATACTGCAATGGGCTGATGGAACACCTATGCCCTTGCGGAGAGACTGCGTGGATCCCTAGACGTGTACACTTTCATGGCACATTGGTAAGATCACTTATAACATTTTCAATCTTATATTTCTGTTCTATGAACTTGACTTGTGTACTTATAATATAAAGCTGAAGAGTTTATTTGAATGCGCTAATCTCAGGAATTACTGGACCGGTTTGAAAAATTCTCTTAGGGTAAGATAGTAAATTTATCGAGGAACGCTATTAACTATCTAGCGTTAAGTTTGCAATTCATAATGCGGGTGAAACGGGGGGCACAGCTAGTGTATTTTATGAAGCACCAAAATTGCTACCTATCTGCTTTTCATATGATTTCTTTTGTTTTATGTAGAAAATTAAACCAATACAACATCAATAATATTTATATTATTATGCTGAAACACTACCACAATAATTGCTTCTTCATAGTAATGTGTATTAACTTTTCATAATACTTCAAGATAGGGTATCCCACCAAATTAATTTATGCTAAGGCTTATTAATAAACAGAAACTTATTAAATAATTTTCAGGATGCCTTCTACAAGATAGCAAAATTGGAAGGAGTTCCGGCTCTATGGTCTGGATTGAGCCCTACCCTTGTATTAGCTCTTCCGTGTACAGTAATATATTTTGTGTCATATGAACAACTTCGATATAAAACAAAGACAATGTACAACAAACTGACTGGAGACAGTAAGTAAACTTTTACAACATAATAATAATAAATTATGGTTGGTTCTCACATTTGTTAGGACTGGCGCATGCTAAATTTGTTACTTATCTAAGTTACCTACCTGTCTTACTTATAGTAATACGAGAAGATAATTTTCACAGATTTACCTAGTAATAACACTAAATATTATAATATTCCATACAACTCTAATCACACTATGTCTACAATCTAATAAATTACTAAGCCAGTTTAATAATTAGTTAGTTCAACCTAGTTTAGCAATTTTAATAGACTTATAAACTTAACTGCTATACATTATACTCCATGTTTATAGCTATATCTTCGAATATCAATATGTAACATTAGCCTAATTACCCGAATACACATATCTTTATGACTTCTAATTTGGCAATATACATTTATAGTGGGACAACCTATGTGGATACCAATGATGGCAGGCGCCACTGCCAGAATGACAGCAGTAACTATAGTAAGTCCCTTAGAACTCATCAGGACAAAGATGCAGTCAAAAAAGCTAACTTACTCAGGTAATTTTGAAATTTTACCAATCAGTGACATTACTTGTATTTCATTAGTTTGAGGTTTTTCTTATTAGAGGGAGAGTTCCAATAAGACAATCTACTTTTACTTAGTTAAGTTCACTTGACCTTGTCCAGTGCAAATAGAATTATAATACTATTTGATACTAGATTCATGTTTTTATCTAGTCAAGTAAGCTCTTATCACCAATGCTTTAGCAGTACTGCTGATAAGATCACACAAGGGCAATACTTATGTGCTAAAAGCACATGAGTATGTAATAAATTATGTTACTTGTTTTGTAAAAAAACTATGATTACAATTTTTACACTGATCTTGTGTGAAGTAGATAGCATTGTAATAATTTAATAGCAAATCTTATTTTCAACTTTTTAGAAATAAATGCAGCTTTACGCCAAGTTATTAAGTATGAAGGATACAGAGGTCTATTTCGTGGACTGGGATCAACACTGTTGAGAGATGTGCCGTTTTCAGGTAAGACAGTAATTTATACAAAAATGTTAAGTACCACAAAACTTCTTACACATTCTCACATGTTAACAAATAATCTAATTTATACAATACGCTTGGACACTCTGGGTGCTGTGTTTGTGTGAGTGTGCACAAACAAAATATTTTCTTATGTTTAATTCCCATGCCTTCTTCATTTTTTACATTAAACTGTTTATAAAATTATCTTATGTTTACAGGTATCTATTGGACTATGTTTGAGACAACGAAGAGGGCCTTCAACAAACCGGATTCAGAGAAAAACACATTTTTATTTAACTTCTTCTGTGGTTCTGTTGCTGGCAGTGTATGTTTCTTTTACTTTTATTTAATTATATTTCTGGTAACGTAACTTCAAACAGAAATTAGTCAACATTTTCTTAAATTTAAAAGTACATCAGAGTTTTAATTAGTATATTGGGAGTCCGACACAACACCAATAACAAAATTATTTCTGTGAACCTCTCAATAGTAAATGTTGTTTAAGAAATTTAAATTTAAATTACAGATTGCAGCATTTGTGACATTACCGTTTGATGTTGTAAAAACACATCAGCAAATAGAGCTAGGAGAGAAAGAAATATATACAGGTTTGTAGGAAAAAGAAATATATACAGGCCAGTAAAAATAAATTCTTTGTAAGATTAGAAAAATATACAGTTAAATTATTAAGAAATTTAGTGGCTAATTCAGAACTTGGCCTTGGATTTCTTTTTCTCTATCAAAGATTTTTTTTCTTTACACATCCATCACAGATAACCAAGAAATTTATTCAGTATTGAAGTCCTGTTTTTAAGATCTTTATAGATGATTTGCTTTAATAGAAGCATGCAGTGTAGCATGTATTTCACCATTTGCTTATTTTGAATTGATTTATTTTTATTAATTCAATGTTTTAGATAACAAGAAACCACAGAGAGCTTCCAATATGAAAGACATAGCAAAGAACATTTATAGGAACCACGGTTTCAAGGGACTATTCACTGGATTGTTACCACGAATATTTAAAGTAGCACCTGCCTGTGCAATCATGATAGCAACATTCGAATATGGAAAGCAATTTTTCCGAACGTATAACAGTCAAAAGTATAAAGAGAAACTGCAAAGGTAAATAGAAATAATTACTTATAAGTGTTACGAATGCTGAAATTTTAATACATTTTAATATTCAGAAAATAAGTCAATTATAAGTTGGCTTACTTTCGTTTTATCTTTTTTAATACCTATTGTATCATCATAATAGTGCATCCTAAGAAAAAAAAATTCATAACCAAATTTAATAATTTGCTCAACGTTATTTTTGTTATAAAAATGTGTTGTGTAATTTAATTTAGCTTTTTTTTTCATAACTAGTACTTTATTTTTCTATTTTATTTCAGAGAAGGAATAGAAGTTAAGATAATTAAGTCTGAATAATATCAGATCTGTATAATAGACTGAACATTTCAATGTCATGGTAATAATAGCAAGCCTAAGTTTTGTTCATTTTATTAAAGTCTGTCATTAAAATTTAATCTCAGGGATAAAATTGCCATTCTGGGATGCCATAATATCCTAAAATTAATTTCCTGAATATGGAAACTAAAAATTTTTGTGTTCGTATTATAGATTTGAAATTGACTAACAAAGACAATACTTAAAATAAAATGTGGAAACATTTTGATCATTAATTATAATATATATTCTTATACAGTAACAATGCAATAGAGTATTGTGTTATTATTATTTACAACTGATTGAGACCCAACCAATTTTCTTTGAGATTTGAGGACAGACTAAGTTATTAGTAAAAAAATAAATTAGATAATTTAACTATTTACTACTCTACTATTATTATTTACTACTATTTACACTATTCCAAAGAAAGCTTGAATTAGTTTGTTATCACATCATACAGATTCCATACAGTGTAGGGGCATTTCCTCTCAGTTCCGTGTTAATAAGTATTTTTTGTAACATTAAATATTGTCTAAAGTAAACATTAGTATAATGTAGATTGTTGGATTTCATTTTGTAGAAACCAATTGTAAAGTGGTAAATTTTATTTACCCAACAATGAAAATATAGATTCATGTTCTAATATGTGGCCTTTTCTTTACAGGCATCAAGATATTGTTATAGTGAGAAAATCAACAAGTAGCAATGATTATTCCTAACCCAAAAAAATAGTTACAGAAGTTATTGTAGTATTCGAGTACAAGTATGTTGTAGATTAATGAACTACCAAATTCCATTTTATTGGCACTTAAGAATATTAGTTTTAGATGGTAATTTTTTGGTAAGCAATTAAATAATTAATAAATAAATAAATATTGCTTCACACTCACAGCCCAATTCTAGTATTCCTTGTGTCGTGGGTGCCATGGACACATACAAAGACAAATACACAGACACCCAGACCGGGAACAGAAATCTAAATTCATCATTTAAATTTCTGCCCCTCCGGGGATCGAACCCGGAACCCTTTGAATGGTGGCGTGGCCTGGCAAACACCATGTGGGCCGTCAAATTGTTTTAGAAAAGATTTATTTAAGTTTAAATGTGATAAGTATTCACATGACTTTATATTTAAGATGGTACATAGGTGAAAAAATTAACTATTAAATTAAATTACATTGATGAGTTTTAATTTTTATTTAAACTCCATTAAGATGATAAATTATTATAAAAATTATGTGGTGAGTTAAGTGATATAATGTATATGTAATTCATTATTAGGATTTGTTTTATTTTGAAAATGTATGTCAAAACAATTTTTGTGACTTGAAATAAGTAATGTATTGTGATGAAAACCTTATGTTCCAAATTGTATGTTGTATAGTGTTGATATATTACATTTGATGTAAATATTGTTTTTGTTGTATATAAAACACATTATTACAGAACTAGTTATGGTTTTATTAACACACTTTTATTTTTACATAGAACAAGCTCTTTATATTTTATTGTAAAAATTGACTAAGAGTCCTTATAAGCTCTATACTTGTTTTAAGCTTATAAATCTAACAATATGGTGTTTTTCATACATTTGCTATCAATGTTTATACCACCCTACCCATTTTTTAGAAGTGCCTGTCGGTTGTTTGTGGTCCTATAGCTGCATGTTATTATTTATATGTGCAACACTTTAAAAATTACTTTATTTTGCAATTTTTTGATTTATACATGTATTGTGCTAAAATTGGACCATAATTTTGAGATATTTTTCTTTCAACACCACACTCTAGCTCATAATAATAATGTGTAAGACTCGCCATTACACTTACATGTATATATCTATAATTTCATAACAACCCATTTGGATAAAACTCACAATTCTCTAAGTTAGTAGTAGCCAATAAAGAAAGATGACAATCAGATTAATAGGTTCAGAAAAATCTTGCAATTCCATTAATATTACATACACTAACTTCTTGCATAAACTCCGCTTGAAGAAGTCTGTTTAAAATTAAAACAAGAGCCATAGTAAAATACTTAATTTATTACCTATAATTAATAATACATTAATGTACTATAGATCCAAGTGGTTCAGCTTTAATGTTCCCAAGATCCAATCTGCTATCGATAGTTTCGTCTATCTGTCCGACTATTGCGACGTTATCACCGCGAATTATATGAAGACCTAGCACCACTTGAGCTACGCCACTTGTTGAAGAGAACACTCTTTCGTGAGATTCATCTAAAATAATGTTAATTGTTTGGTCAAAGCCCTTCAATGTACCGATAAAGTTTCTTCCGTCGGATGTTATTACTGACACTGTTTGGTTCACATAGTTTTCTAATCCAGACGCCATATTTATTCGATGAAAATAATATCTGGGTCTCAAGAAATTAGAATAGGAAAGCAGCCTATTTTTGCATTTATTTTAGTAAGTATTATTTAAAGATTTTAAAGTGAACAACAAACGAAACGAAGAATAGAATATATAGATTATATATATCACTGACAGGACAGGAAGAGATTTGAAAGACGCTGTCAACTGTCAATCGCAGCACACAGAGCTAAAAATACTAAAACTAGTTCACAATATGTATATGAAATAAATAAGTATGTACCTAAACAGATACCTTTTTGTCCTAAGATTCTTGGCAATGGCAACACCAATCGATGTCATGACTCATGACTTGGTCATGGCATGTCATGTTAAAATCTATCATTATCATTACTGTCAATACTGTCAAATCGCTTAACCTAAACCTAAACTGAAAGTACTAAAACAACCTAATAAAACTTAACTTGTTTTACTTACAATAGTACTTACAAAAGCTAACATAACCAATAGCAAGTAATGTTAGTTTTCTATTTACTTATAGGCAGGACGTAGTTCTCTTACATTTCTTTTTAAAGTAATTAACCCAAATCGAATTATGTCTGGTACAATAGTCCAATATGTTTTGCTTAGAAGTGATTTACTAAAGGAATTAGGCTGGTCAATTGGAGCCCTAGTAGCACAAGCGTGTCACGCATCGACTGCTGTCCTACATATTTATAAAGAGGACGAACACACTATGCAATATTTGAACGATTTAGATAATATGCACAAAGTAGTTTTGGAAGTAAGTAGTGTTTATTTGTATATAATATTTTTTGATTAATTTATATCTTAAAATACATATCGTAATGAGAGTAACTTAACTTGGTCATACCACCGTGCCTGAGGAGAAGGAGGATTCACTTGGCTGTGTAGTGACTGCAGTGCTGTATACAATGGTCAATCTAGGAGCTATACACAATTAAGTTAAATTGTATTTATTTGTGTTATATGGTACTATCAAATTATATGTTTTGATCTGCACTTTTATTGAAGAGCTTACACAGATGTGTTGCCTCTCTGAGTACAAAGTTGGTTGCCTCACATTTAATGTTTCTTCTAGTTATATCTTCTTTTTACCACAAATCTTTAATACTTTTTACATTACCGGGAAACCATTATTGGACTTAAATGGTTTTTTTTTACTTGAAATTAAAAACTCACCCTGTTTATTTTCAGGTTCCTGATGAAGAATCACTGAAAAAAGTAGCGAATAAATTACAAGAGAATTCGATTGCTCACAAGCTATGGATTGAACAGCCAGAGAATATACCTACTTGTTTAGCTATTAAGCCTTACCCAAAAGAAGAAGTCAAGAAATTTGTAGGCAAATTCAAATTATACAAAGCGACAATGAACAGCTAATAAAAATATTGTATTATATTATTATTAGTAATTTATGTTTTATTCATACGGTTGTATATATTATATTATAATGTTATAACTTATAATTTACTAATATATCAATGTTTTGTGTATTAATTAAAATGAAATTAAAGAAATAAACAATAGTAAATTAAAAATGTGATTATTTTGCAATAAAATTATAGATAAAACAAATATTTGAGCATGAAATGTTAGCAGTAACCCTTTATAAACCCTTGAACCCAACAAAAAATATCCTTTTTATAATAGAACAAGATAATTATTTCTTTTGGTTATTTTATTGCTGGTAAACATTCACTTAATTATTGTAAGAGCAATGGAATAGGTACTACCCATGGTATGGTACTACCTATTTAAACTTGTAAATTGTAAGAAGGCAACTGATTTCATAATAGTTGAGAGTGACCATAAATTTATTTTGGTGACAATCTGGACTTTGGTAGCTGTTCTTTCT
>DWAV01000779.1:0-16700 GCA_018231305.1 Noctuana lactifera
GTTTTTCTCATTGACCACTTCAGTGACTACCCAAAACATTTCCTTGTTAACAAGTCCAGCAAATTGTGATAGCATAGGAGTACCATATCTGCTTTTTAACTCAAATAAATCATCCACATACTCTGTGCTTTCAATTTGTCGAAAAATACAAAAATCTTGCAGTGTTAACTGAACAGCAACTTCAACAGCATTTAGTTGCAAAAAATGAACTACACTTTCTCGGAGTAGTTCTGGGGCCATTTCATCAGGTACTAATGTTTCACTAATTCCATTTGTTTTTAAATAATATCTGGAGCTCAGGCCAATACGTTCAGCAAGATTCTGCAATTGATCAGGTAAACGATGCTGCTTAATAATACCTCCCTGAGCCACAGACACTTCACACAGTGAAAAATGAGAACTGGGATCAGTAATGCCAAACTCTCGTAAAGTAAGCATAACAACTTCTCTGGCAGTTGTTTCTTTGTGAACTAGTAAATATTTGCAAGTTTGATCAGCTCTATAAACTTTTAAAACGTGTTCAGGATAGTCAGATGATTGATATTCATCATAACATATTGATATTAGATCAGGATTGCTGTGTGAACTATAAAAGGATGTGCTTGTATTTGCCTTGTTAAGGGATTCGGAATTAGAGAGTATACTGTCATCTGCATGGATGCCATCATTAATGATGTTTTTAGGAAGAATGTTAAGTTTCATTAAAGCTTTTTGTAGTTTCTTATGACCTAATGTCATATAACCTTTTTGGGGTTCTTTCTTAATGCTTAAAGGTTGAGTTTTTTTGGTGGGAGATTGAATCACTGATGTCAGTGTAATAGGATCATCACTGAGAAGTTCTGCTGTAGATAAACGAGCCCGAGGGTCAGTCTGCCAACGAACCATATTGGCACATCCTCTCTGTCGTGGAGAATTCTCTGGCATTAAAAGCATTTGCTTAAAAGCTAATAAATTACTTTTAACTGTGATGCTTAAATGAGTAGATCCTGTGATAATTTCCATAGCCTTTGCATGACTTACATGTTGAAAGGACTGACCATTTATTTCAAGAATTTGATCACCTCTTTTTAATCCAACTTCTTCAGCCTTAGAATGTTTTTCTACTTTTAATATAAAAATTCCATATCCTCTCTCATATCCACCCAAAATAGAAAAATTGAGGGGCTCATCTCTTGAAGAACGTGACAAAATTACACTTCTAGTTCTTGCCTTTGCAGAACATGCAATGTTCAATAGTCTCAACTGGCTTTCCATTTTTTCACGCTCCAATGCAATCTCAAAGTTTTCTAGAAATTCCATCATAGTTGGGTCTGTCTCAAAATCTGTGAAATGATTATTCACCCAAAGTAATACCACTCTAGTAACTTTATCTCTCACAGATGGTTCAGAAAACCAGGCTAGTAGTTGTTTTGCGACAACTAATGGACTCTCAATGAAAGTTCTATGGGTCAGAAGGAAATCTTCAACATATGTGGAATCTCTGGAGTTATCTTCAACAAGTTGGAGCATTAAGTGTTCAGGTGTTCCTCTTATTACCACATGTCCTTGTTGATGCCCTGATTCACCAGCCGCACCTCTAAACTCAGTGACTAAAACAACAACGCCATTTTCATTTTCATGCCGTCTAATATTCTCTTCACCTTGATGCAAAATTCTATAGTAATCAGATTGTGTGATACAAACAAACTGGCAATCATCACACCTAGTAGTCATGACACCTCTATGGTACAGTTTTTCTAAAGTAGCCTCAGCCATTCCAAAGCTGTCACCAACATTGAGATGTTCAATCTCACCATTTTGGTGTTCAATTCCAACTTGACCATTGACCAGGACTGACCATGAATCATGTTCTTCACCATCATTCATAACAACAGTTCCAGCTTTTTCAACTACTGCAAATACCATAACTGCACAGAGGGCTCTTCGGACTGTTAATGTCATATTAGTAAATGCTTTCAAATGCTGTGTAAATTCTAAGAGTATCTCAATATCTTCATCAGTTCGTTCACTTGGATCTTTTTCAAGACATTCTCTAACAGCATCACGGACTGTAAGGCTGTCCATGCTCTCTTCTAAATCTTCTTCTTCATCTGAATCAACAATTGATTCAAGGAGACCAGAGAGGTCTACCTCCATATCCATGTCCAATGAACTATGAACAGAAGTCATGGTGTCACTCCCACTGTAGGCAGAGCTTGTATCACTCGCATTAGAACACTTCAGTGTGTGGGGGTACAGTTCCGGACTGTGACGGCCACTACGCCCCCCTCTCAACATCGTGAAGTTTCTAGCCTCCCCTGAATGACTTCCAGCGTCTAAAAAAATAAGAAGCAATGGTATTTTACAAAATGCACAATAAATACAATACAACACATTAAACCTTTATTGTGCACACTGTTAAGTCAAAATCACAAAAAAAGCAGAAAAGAAAAGTGGAACATACAAATAAAATTTAATATAAACAACGTAAGATCTCTAGTAAACTATTGCATCGTTTTAAATAATGTATAACATGCAGTTTAATAATAAACGACGATAGAATAAAAGTGCAGTAACATGAAAGTACAAGTTATTAATGAATTTAATAGTGCATTTACTGTACTGTTTGGTAATAGGTTGAATGAAAACTTTATTACTTTCTTACATTGCGTAGTCGTGCCCGTTTGCCCTTTTACTCGGTGTTTTGAAGATATTAACATCACATTGTAGGTGAATTATAACAATCATACATAACTAAATGCTACTTGCATCACAAACTGCAATCTCAATAAAATAAATTCAAAACCTTCACAATTTCTATTTATTTTGCATTCATGGCGGAACTGTCAGTGCTTCCATGTTGCTTTCTAATTAGTCTTCAACTAAACGTTTATTTCTTGAATATGTTTTACTTTACAAAAACCGAGCAATGTTAGGGAAGTGAAGGAATAATATTCTAATAATAATATTCTTGTATTTTATTGTTTTTCAGATGAGAAAGACGCCAAAAATTTAGAAAGCTACTTTCCCGACGTATCTACACCACAGACAATACATACAGTAGACTTCAGTTTAGTTAAGGTAGAAGTAGAGTAGCAAAGAGTAAATAAAATCACTTGTAGAGTAAACCACAGATAACAGATATATTATGTAATTAGCGTACTAGACAAGCACTAGACTAGCAGCCATTGATTATAATCAATTAAATTATAATTATAATTAGTCAACATGAAGAATCTCTACTAGACATGCAACACAGCGACCACTTTAACCACCTATGACAACTCCACTCCTACTTATTATAATCTTTGATTCCGCTGCTACACTATCGAGCATATTGACAACTATATTAGGTATTCTGGAGGGATTATCTTGGGTTTTGTAATTTGTTATACTTTAGCATTGAGGTGGTAGTATTGCGCTCTATACCTTTCATCATTGCACTTTAGTATTTAGTATGATTTAATTTATTATTTAGTACAACCAAATTAAAAAAAAAAATAGCAAAACTGAGATTGAAATATTTTTATTACTTGGTTAAAGTTTACATTCTTAATGAAAATCCAATAAATCAATTAATTCATCTTCACCCCAATATATATTAAAATAAAATAATTTTATTGTCATTTCATTTAATCATAAAAATTATTTAGTTATTTTGGATCCGTAATACATGGCTTATGTATACTTTTATCCGTCTTAATATCGTGGTTTATCAATTAATCGTTCAGATATTTAAAAAATGGTTTCGTTTTATTTAATTTATTGTAATGTAATTTTTTTATTTCTATATTGTCTATGAATTATATTATTCATCAAGTTTATTTACTATGAACAGTCTATGAACGCATCTGTAGATACAAATTTACTTCTTCCGTTTCTAAAACATAGGTATTTCTCATTGTTTTTCCACAAAATAATACTTAAAACAAAACTAATATTATATAAAAAAAAAATTGATAATTGAAAATCAATTTCTTTTTACTTAGGTAAACAAATGAGACATTATAAAATAAAAAGGACGTAAACGATATCTCTGAACATTTTTATATCTCCATCTATTTTCAGAAATAGGTACTTTTGAGTGCTGGCGTTTTCGCAGCAAAACCAGTGATGATATCTTTTAACTAGATACCTTTTGTAAATTGATCGTTTGTTGCAGAAGAAAAAGTCGCAAAAATATATAACTATTGCTGTGAAAGTGCAACCCTTCAACATAATTTCGTGCATCGCGATAAAATGCGTCTCGTTTCACTGTCTGAATCGAAACGGATGGTGAGCGATGGCGAGAATACAGTGATAGATTTTTGGTGTTGAAAATTTGCTCTGTGTCATCGCCTTCAGTTTCCGTATACATCTAAGAAGGACAATTATAGTTTCGTTTTGCAATTTTACGTGTGATAACAAGTAAAACTAAAAGTATTTCGGCTCTAATTGTTGAAAAATTATATTGTCATCGAATGACCGGCTGATATTACACGAGGCTTGTATGTATATGCGACTTCTGCCTTCTGGTATTCGTGACACGCCTCAGAAACTGAAACTGATTTTGTGAATGGAATTGTTCTGTTTTATTATTGTGTCATTTTAGTGATAAAGTTGTCGTAAAATTACGTAACTGTTGTGGAATCTTGAAGTGTGTAAAGAATGGCCTGAGTGTGACCACTCCATATCGTCATGATTGACGAAGGAATGTTTGTTTAGGCTGTAATATTTGCTGCGACCTTACGAGGAGTGCGTTTTTGTTTCACCGATTGAGCTGGATCATGACTCTATCGGAATCAAAACAAGTTTCGCATTGATCGCTTTCGACCTATTGTCATTTGGGATACTTTTATATGCTATTTAGCAAAATGTCTTCGGGAACGTTTGTGGATAGAATTGATCCATTCGCCAAGCGATCACTGAAGAAAAAGACTAAGAAGTCTCAGGGCTCCTCCCGATACCGTAACACGCAGGACGTGGAACTGCAGGCGCTGCCGCTGCTCAAAGGTTGGTGCCCTCTCATCTGTAAACATTATCTTGCTTATTGGGATTTCTTGTAAACGTTCATACTTGATACTGTAATATATTGTTAGTAAAAATGATATAAACAGACCATTATAAGGTTTCATTCCTGAATGTGTTATACACATACATACCTACTTAGTCATTAAATACACACCAACATAACCCATACAATATATTATAATGTTTTAAATGTTGGTAATCTTTTTTTTACCATAAGAATGTATTTCTAATTAGGTTCTTCAGAACTAGGTATTACCTTGATTTTCCTGTTAGTAGTTTTGAGTTTATTAGTGCAATAAATTTTTTCAATTGGTTTATTCTGCAAAACTTTTTTAAACACAAAATAATATATTGTTGAATATTGGCACAGATAGATGTTGACTGACTGGCCCCACAGAAGTTTCTCTAATGTTAAATCAAAATTGGTATTCACTGTTCTCTATCTACAATTTCCCAAATTGTATGGGAACTAAAAATTAATTTATTATTTTCCTCATTAAGCTGTCATAACTTCTATAGGCAATATAATTATAATATAATTATCACAGTGTTTTGTTTAATTGGCTCTTACAAGAAAATACAGTCTTGCTTAGTTAGTAGAATATAATTGTGTTAAAGTGTCCACTCACATTGGTGATGCTGTTTTAAATGTAATCTGTAAAAATGTAATACATGTGATCTGTAGTCTACCACACCACTGAGCAATGCTTCCTTATCAAAAGGACCTGAGGTTGATTAAACAGCAAAGTAAGTAAACATAATCACTTTCAATGTCAATTGATTTGTTTATTGCTAAAAAACAAAGCAAAAGAAATGTTTTGTTATGATTAAATTTGTATATACAAAAATAGTGTCTATATTGTAAACAGTATGCTAGGATTGCATATAAGTATTATTTTCACAAGGTCAAAGAAAACATTTGAAATTCAATCTTTTATTAGCCTTGTTATGGAAGCTGGAACTGAAGAAAGCTGATATTTATAAATATATTAAAATCATAGTTAATGTCAATCATAATTCAATGTCTGCCTTCTATATACTGTGGTTACTAAACAGTATAGTACTGTTTAGCTATCAAGAAATATAATGTAGTTCTAGCGACAGTTTCAGAGTACTGGACAGATGTAAAATATTGCCACAGGCATGACATACTCTTATGTTACAGTAGAAAAATAGAAAAATAAAAGATTGTAAGCAACTAGGTATTGCCTATAATTCACACACACGGTTGACACTTGACACACAGTGAAGAGCTTTGAAGATACAATGGAAAAGAGCTCTAGAATGGTTATAGAAGATTTCTTTACACTGATTTTCGTTTAGCCTAAAAGTAGACTGAAATGCTTTTAGCGTTAAGTCTGCCTTTTGTAAAGAATACATAAATAAATTTACTTGGCACATAATTTACCTAATCAGTTAACTAATAGGTCTGTGCAGTACTTGGTATGAAATGACTCTTATTTAAATGTTACAAGAATTTGATCTGAAAACGTTTTGGGGATTTTAGTAGTATTGTGAATGTAATAATTGATCCATTATTATAATATTTATTTGTTAATATTTTATTTGTTGTTCTTAGTTGTTCTTGCTTGGCCAGTCCATTGACCTTGTGTGTGTGAAATTTGGCCATAAAACAATACAAACTTTTTTTAAATAATGCAATAGAATAATAATGTGTGATTTTTTAATTAAAAAAAAATATATATATGTGGTTTTAATACATTCACATTTTGTTAATTGAATATAATAATGTTAAGGTAGCAAGCTTCATACATTGAGAAATAGTTTTATCTGAATCTATCTATACTTGATAAGCATTGAGAGATTATTGCTTGTTTGTTAGATGACACATGATGCTGCCTAGTTCAAAATTAAATCCATTTAATTGAAAATTAAACCATAAAAATACTATTTTAAATAGCTCCTTGTAATGTTTTCCTTTGAATGACCCCAATGGCTTATAAACTACTTTTTCTCTTTGTTTGTGTTGTGACCATTAGTGTAGCAAGGAATTTTATCAAGGGACCTCTATTAGAAAACTAGCTGAAGGGAAATAAAAAATTATGTAATGCTTTAACACAATTTATTTTCCTAGACTGGGCAAGGAGGTTTCTAGTGTTGATTCTATTAGGGCTGCATGACAACTCTTGCCTTCCGCCTTCCACATAGGCCTCTTGCTTTCTGTTGTTATAAAGTCTAAAACTTACGACATGTTTTCTTTATTTCAGATGTTCCCAGCGGTGAGCAGGAGGAGCTATTCATACGCAAATTGCGACAATGTTGTGTGGCATTTGACTTCATGGATCCAGTTGCTGATCTGAAGGGGAAAGAGATAAAGCGAGCTACGCTCAATGAGCTAGTGGAATACATCACTGGTGGCCGTGGGGTGCTTACTGAGTTGGTCTACCCAGAGATTATTAAAATGGTAATTATATTTATAAACCATAATAAGTAATTATTTACAATTTTACATATTGAGTTTGAATATAGGGAGAGCCATAGTAAACATGTTTTGAAACTCGTTTTGAAATTACTAAAATCACTGGATTCACACATCTGGATTGGACATCTTTCTTTGTGCTCACTATTCAGTTGGGAAAATGGATAATGTGTGAAGACACTTAGTAAGATCTTATCATACACGTGACATTATAATCATTAATTAGATAGTCTTTGCAAATATGTTATGGTCTGAAATAGTGATAACAATATTTATGTTTATAGAAATCATACATGCTATGACATAATTACTACCTACATCACATCATAATATAATTTAAAAAATGTATTTAAAAATGTGTTAAAAATAGGATATATACAATTCACATTTCTGCCTTCCTTATGATGTGGCATAACAGCTAGATTCAAGTTGCCTACTCGCGACAAAACAATTTACTGCCGTTTTTAATATACTTTCAACATAATTATTATTATCTTCATTCTTATATAGATTTATAAGCAATTTTAGTGGAAAGTGAAAATTTAAAATAATACGTAAGTAAATAAATAAGGGTCAATGGCACCAAATTTATTTAGATATGCGTAAATAATAAAAATACCCAAACTTTTTAAAGTGTAATAAATCTTCGACATTAGCAAGCTGATATACTCTGTTTAAATTATTTATTATGCATTCATAATCGGTACTTTTGTCATTTAGTAAACATAGTTCGGGTATAACAAATTCAGCACTACACTTTTATTACGAGTCGTTACGTAAACTATACGCCTTATAAGTAGGTAGGTATGTCGTCTCGTTTTGATTGTCAATAAAGTGTTGCAGTGAGTATACTGTGTCAAAGATCGGGATGAGACTGTTGCTACAATGATATTAGCTTCAACAAACTCAAATTACCGTTTCGTATTCAAGATCCATTATCTTCCATTTGAACGATAGATTACCTACTTACTTACACGAAAAGTATAATGTTACATATAATTTCAGTACTGTAATAATTTGTAATAACGGTGGGCAAGAGATCCAAGGCATTCATAAAGAGTTTTTTTATCCGAGATCTGTTGAAAAAGAATATAATAAATATAATAATTAATAATATTTATTAGATCTTTTAACATTACTAGAAATAGTTTATTCGAACATCATGCCGGGAGATGATAAAATAATATGAAGAAGACTCAAGGCCTTCAGCCATTCTTCATCGTTATTAGGAATGAAAATTCCCTCCAAAGATATTCAAAGTATGATAACTTAGACAAGTCCTTTACGTTTCTATACGCTACGGTGTTCAATCCAAAGATTTCGGGTTTAGTCTGGTTTATACAAACTCCTATGCGCCAGTCTCAACTCTATTTGAGTCGGGGGAAATAAATGAACTTTGCTTACAGTTATGGGTGCTAGCTATTCCAATTTCCTCCGTCTTCAAAGAAAACGGAGACGGTTTCTTATAAAAAGGAATTTTCATCTGGCGTTTATTACCTACTTTAAACGGATTTCATTAAGTTAGCCAAGGCTTAATCACTCATCTAATAGCTTTTAATATTATTAGGACGCACAGATTATCCTTTTAATAGATGTAACGATTGAAGTAATTACATATTTTGATATGGAATGTATTAGTTTTTTGGGGAAGTAGGTACCTATTAGTCGTAAAAAAATTTATTAAGGAGATACTTGCAGTCTCACATCCGTAAATCCACAGGCATGAGACCTTTTCCCTTTTAACTAATAAGTTAACATAATATTTACTGATTTTGTGGCGGTATAAAGTTCGCCGGGTCAGCTATTATATTGATAATTTTCTTTAACAGATATCGGCCAATTTGTTCCGCACTCTGCCGCCGAGTGAAAACCCTGATTTCGATCCAGAAGAGGATGACCCAACATTGGAGGCGTCGTGGCCGCACCTACAGCTAGTGTACGAATTCTTTTTGCGCTTCCTCGAGTCGACCGACTTCCAGCCCACCATAGGCAAGAAGGTCATTGACCAGAAATTTGTTCTGCAGGTAAGATTTTTGTTTACTAAAAATGAGAATATAATATTTATAAACAGTGTTATAGGTAGGTATATAATATAAAATTCATCTTTTACGCAATGCAATATCTATCTATTTGGCATGCCAATATCATTGATTTGAAAAACAGTGCTAAACTTCTAAGGGATTGGTTCGTCAGCGATTTACGCTTTTAAGTTTTATTTTGTATTGCCTCTAAGAACAGGGATCAGAGGAAAGGATATCAAAGTCCACAATAGGAGTCAAACAATTAATACCTACACATATATAGATACATAAATAATATAATGGACCAAAAACATAAATGTGATGTGTTATCATATTCTTATCAGTCATATTCGTAATCACAAGTTCTCGAAAAGAAAACTGCCTTCATTATAATATTTAAATGGACGTCTTCTTTTCTATTTATAATCGTTTTATTCTAATGCCTTCATTTAAAAATAGCGTCGTGACACTCAGTTTTAAATTTAATTTCGATCTAGCTCTCACTACCAAATGTTTAAAGTGTATGTGTGATAGGGAAATATTAAGTTCCAATATAACGATAGATATATATGAGACATTTTATTGAAATTTTGAATTCAGAAAACAATAAAAAGGATTCTATGATTTTAGTAGTCATACAAAATTTTATGTGTTATATATCTTTTAACATGAAACATAGCAGATCCCTCACCAATTGCTTTGCAAACGACTGCTAATAAAACTCACCTTTATATATACACATAATATATATTTTTATTTGTAACTTGGAAGTTTCTTATGGAGCAAGATGGAAATGCAGTAGTTCGTGTTGTCGCAACAATTGCAATAGCAGAAAAATGTATCGGTTTAACATATGCATTAGGGTGAATAGAAAATGAAGCATTAAAGACTATAGAGACACACCTTTGAATTAGTTTGCCTCTCTCATATTGTGTTCTGTGATAAAGTCGTGTGCGAACGTAATACATAATTTAATTATCACTTTTCGATGACTATAATGCCACAAACATTTGGAATAGTTGCCTTCAGCACTGAAGGTTTTCTACTAGAAAAAACCCTAATGGCACGTGGTTATTTATGCAAAATATGCTGAAGTGTTCCTTCATAGCAGAGATTCCCAAACTTTTTCTCCTAGACCACTTTTTTTGTTCTAAATAGTATATCAATCTAAAGAGATTTTATTTACAGCTTTTAGACTTGTTTGATTCGGAGGACCCGCGGGAGCGTGACTTCCTCAAGACGGTGCTGCACCGCATTTACGGCAAGTTCCTGGGCCTGCGCGCCTTCATCCGGAAACAGATCAACAACATATTTCTGCGGTTCGTTTATGAGACCGAACACTTCAACGGTGTTGGTGAGCTTCTAGAAATATTGGGAAGGTAAGTTGTACATCCTATTGCTATAAATATTGTATAAACTACCAGGACACTGGTCTGGTTGATGGATAACTTCACTAAATTATTATTAGGGTAGTATGAGTCGGAATCAGAATCGGAATATCTTGGAATTGTTAACATGATATTAAACAATTTTTAAGGATTTTTGTTAAAAATTCAAAACAAAATTAATTAATTAACAATTAATTTTTACCAAAACCTAAAATATTAATTATCAATCATAATTATTATATCAGCATTGCCTTTTGAAACACAAGTTTTAGTAGTTTTATTACCCATTTAAAATTAAAAATATAATAGAAAAGGTATTAGCTTTCTATTACAATAATTGCTCCTAATTGAAAATGACACCTCGCTGAACAAAATATGCAAGTTCTATCAACTATATTAATTGATGGGTGTCAATTATTTATTGATACGACTTATGTTGCTGCAGTATAATCAACGGGTTTGCGCTGCCCTTGAAGAGTGAGCACAAACAGTTCCTGGTGAAGGTGCTGCTGCCATTGCACAAGGTGAAGTGCCTGTCGCTGTACCACGCGCAGCTTGCCTACTGCGTGGTGCAGTTCCTGGAGAAGGACGCCACGCTCACTGAGCCCGTCGTGCGCGGCTTGCTCAAGTTCTGGCCCAAGACTTGTTCGCAGAAAGAGGTAACAACCATTGACTTATTATGTTACTTTAATATTCATTTAGAAAGAAAGAGGATTCGGCTACCGTCGTTTGTGTGAGGAGAAAGTGTTAAGACTGAGTTATGAGGAGATCCAGTTTTCTCTATGAATACAATAAAAAATTTCTTTAGTGCAATAGCGAGGGAAGTGGAGAGGGACGTAATGTGGCCTTAGCGTTACTCGTCATGCGGCTCGTTCAGCGATTCAGTAGTAAAAAGCGGTCTATGGTATTTTAAAAACAAGGTAATTTTGGAAAATTCTTTTGCGGGCAAAACACGCTGGATTGCTTTATTCTGATATATTTATCAACATTATGTATTCTGCTAAGTTAAACAGCAGACTAGCTTATGCCCGCGACTTTCGCCGCGTAAATTTCATTATTAATTGGACCAAGGATCACGTTGTCCCATACAAACTTTGTCCCCTCCGGCAAGAAATTATAATACGATTGACGTTTATTTATGTGACATATGAATTTGTAATGAAGAATCAATAAATGCCTTCCTATAAAATAACATAACATTCTAAATTGTCAGGTGATGTTCTTGGGCGAGATTGAGGAAATATTGGATGTGATTGAGCCAGCTCAATTTGCAAAAATACAGGAGCCGCTCTTCAAACAAATTGCCAAATGCGTTTCCAGTCCACACTTTCAGGTAATTTTAATGTATTTATTAGCTTTTCGTTGTTGTAAATATTGTAAACTCAGGTCGCATAATTTCATATCGTTCCTACCGCAAAAGGTGACGAGGGGGCTTACTACGAACTCTTAATGCCATTGTGTTTACGTCAGTCAGTGGTCCTATGACACCAAAATTGACGAAAATACTAACACGATATTATACATACATAGGTCTATTCCAGCCTTTAATGAAAATGAGTTCTGTCTGATTTCCTTATTTTTTGTTACACTAATGCCATTCGTTTACTAAGATTGCTCGAGGTAATAAAACAATTTATAGTCTATTGTTTCGCTTTGTGTTACGTAAGAAGATTTTGCTTAATGCTAGTGGGTAATTGGTTTCTTATTTTTAAATAAAGACGTCATTTGTATAGATTAGTTAGTATAACATGTTGGATAGCATTTTTTATATCCATCTTCTACTGGGCATGCACTTTCATATTTTGTTTTATCTGTATTAAACTCCAATAATTATTTATTAAATTCTGTTTGTAAATTATTGATTACATTTATGATATATCAAAAATCATGGCTATTTTTTCTTTTGGGTTGGGAAAGATCCTCTATAAGAATACAGGTTTTAGAATATTCTTAAAAAGAAATCGTGTTACTGTGAGCTATGAAATTTACGATACTTCGCTGCCTTTCTGTCATGATTATCAGGTCCATTATATGGTGAATAAAAAGTAAAAGTATGCTTATCTGTAAAATTCAATCTGAAAAAGATTTATATTATTGACGAATCCTCTATCGAACCTTATAGGTGGCTGAACGAGCGCTCTACTTCTGGAACAACGAATACATATTATCACTGATGGAGGAAAACAACCAAGTGATCATGCCGATCATGTTTCCCGCGCTGTACCGCATGAGCAAAGAGCACTGGAACCACACCATAGTGACGCTCGTATACAACGTGCTCAAAACTTTTATGGAGATGAACTCGAAACTGTTTGATGAACTCACTGCTAGCTATAAGGCGGAAAGGCAGAAGTGAGTGTGGCGTTTCTTTTATAATTCATACTTTTAAAATTAAGTTTTATTTGTGAATTGTGACTAGTACGTGCTGAGTATTAGTAAATGAATAATTCCTTGAAGAAATAAGAATAAGCAGCTTATTAAATATAAGGTCGCCATATTAGTCCTAGCTAAGGTTTATCTGAATAGGATACTAAATAACTATTTGTGATGAATATTTTTTATTTTTTATTACCGTATCAATAGTTTGCAATTTTCTTAATATTATATTTTTATTTACTTGCGTAAAAAAATAACAAAATATGAAACAATGATGTTTAAAATTTTGTTAATATTTTTAAAGTTACATAAAGTTAAGCTTAAATTTAAATCGGAATAATGCTTGTATTATGGCAAAAATATTGAATTTAAGATTTTATTCAATTTCTGGCTTGGAAATTCTGTACCGTATTCTGGTCGTAAGCAGAACTTTTATTATGATCTTTTTACACATAACATATGAGTCCATATTGTAGTTATGACAATACTAGCCTAATTGCATTTGGTAGATATAAAAAAAACTTAAGATTTCATTTTTGTTTAAATATGTATCCAACTTAACTGAGTAAATTTCGTTGCTATTGTCAAATAAAATGACGGCAAATAACTCAACGAAACTGTCATGAAACTTGCCATCTAATGCAACATAGATTTCAAAAGCTTCCATTACTAGCACTGTGTGTATATATTATTATGTGCCGCTGTATGATTGTGTCGGTGGTCCACAGAGAGAAGAAGCGCGAGAAGGAGCGCGACGAGCTGTGGAAGCGGCTGGGCGAGATGGAGATCAGCCACAAGCGGCAGCAGCCCGCCGCGCCGCTCGCCGCGGCCAAGTGATGCCGCACCCTCTCTCCCTCCAAGTGCTAGATAATGCGATCCGTTTTTATTTTCACTTATGTATTCATTTTTCTATTCGATTACATTTTTGTTAATGATGTTATTAATTTTTTATACCTCTTATGATTCGTTCGTTGGAGGCGACGCCGCCCCCTCGGGGACGGGGGCCGGCGGACGTGTCGTGTCGTGACGAGGATTGGACGACGGCCTCGCTGTATGCTGTCTCCGTAGGTTCGGTTCGCTCGCGGGCTCCCGGCGAGTCCTAGCGGCTCTACCGCTTCGGTATTTATATATTTTATATTAATAGTGCTCTCGATATGTCCGATTCCCGAATGCACTATCATTATTGTAATAGTATTTTATATATGTTTACATAGGTCACTAGATTACTTTAGGATTTTTTAATATTGTTAAATTGTTTAAATAAGTTAAAAGTTGTATGTATTATTGATGCATGATCGATTGTATTGCATTTTGGATCACCAATTACTGTAACATTGGGGCACCCAGCTTTCGGCTGAATATGATTGTACAAAAAAAATTAGGAAAGTTCAGAGATGTAATTTGTTTAGTGAACGTGTCCCGGCGAGGCGGGCGCGGGCGGGCGCGGGCGGCGCGTGCGTGCGCGGGCGCGCTCGTCCCATGTTGGTGCAGACTCGCAGTCACTCGTACATGCGCACCCCCCACGCCGGGACCCGTTAGTAGTTGTTCTATAAAATTTTCATTTATAAATTAGATGCTGGAATCAAAAATGTAATTTCGTCGTACTATCATTTTGTATAGGTACATAGTGTAAATAGGCATTTATTTATTATAAATTTATAGCGGTGTGATTTTTATACATAGCTGCGGGGGTGGGGCGCGATATTCGGTTCAATCGATCGGAGCGAACTGGAGACTTCATGTATCATGCATACAGCTCGGTAAACTAAAACATTAATTTGATCATATTGGAGTAGAACAATGCTAAAAGTAGATATAATAATTTGTAAGGGAATAGTCATTAATTTGTATGATATTGCTGTAGCTATTAATTTTTCCAAGATCACTCGTGGAGTGCCGCGGACGCCCGCGCCTCCCGTGCGGTACGCCGTATGTATGTATGTACACTATGGAGATGTTTGTTATGTAAAAGGTATTAACATTGCAAAAATTATATATGATCTTATATATAAATTACTATTATAGTACACAGTATGAAAATAAAAAAGTTAATTCACATGAAATTGAATTCTTTAAGTGTCCATATGTGGAGGCCCTGTGTCAGTAGCGAGCGCCTGCCTCGTCTTCCGGCTTTCTCCGAAGCTAATGTTTCCCTATAGGTAGCGCTACCTGCATTCGAAATACACAAACAATTTTCACATTACTTAGTTTTTTATTTCATTTCAAGGCCTAGAATATTATATAGTAGTTTCATAATAACATAATATTAGCACAAAACACTAATGGAAGTATTAATGTCCTAGAAAAGTGACCTCTAGCGATAAGAACGCCCTTTATAACAAAAATATTTCACTTTTTTTTATTTACCTTGAAGTCATTAAAATATGGGCGAACTTAATGATACGGCAGATATCTTGTTATATATCCATAAAAGTTTAATTTTGCTAATTAAGGCGAGATTATATTTTCTGTCATCTGTTAAGAAATTCATTATGAGTTTATACCTGCCGCATTAGAAAGAAAGCCCCTATAAGACATTTAACACAGAAAAAATAAATTAAAATCATTGATACTTAAAAAATACATGTCAAATGATAGGTTTCAGGAATGGTTCTTATAATGAAGTTAACATTTTCATGTAATATTTTCATACATAAAACCAATTTTTATGCGAGTCAAATTTGAATTAATGAAATGAAAAGAGCTTAAAATTTCATGTTGTATTAGCGTATACCTATCAGAAATCGTATTGGGGATTGTTTATAATATTCTTATATTGTAGATAAAAGTATCAAAAAAAATGTCAGTGATACGATTCGACCTTGACTAGTTAGGGTGTAAAGAACTTGAGTTTAAGTGGCGGGATCGATACGCGCCGAGAGAACGAGTTCAAGTTGGCGCATTACCATGACTACAGTCTACCAAAACACTCGACGGATACCACACCATTGTAGTTCTCTCTAGAAAACTTCAAGACAAATTTAATACACAGTCAGTACTACTTAAAATATCTTAAGTATTTTTGCTACATAATGAGTATACGAAGACGACTGTGTGTGCCGCCGGCACCCAAATTGCCATCAGGTCTAGTGGAACTAATGGATGGACTCGCAAGAGATGTGCTGAAACATAACCCACAGGATATTTACGAGTTTTGTGCTCAGCACATGGAGACTTTACTCGAACTAAGAGATGGACATGGTAAGATTTCTGATTGATCAATTATGTCTTTTCATAAGTAAATTTTGTAACAGGTAGTACGTATTGGTATCTATGTAACACTATGTCTTATGAATTTATATTTTGATAACGTAAATGCCTATACCTACCTAATCGAAATATACAAATTTTTATTATTACGGGCCATCAGAATTTTGTTATGTACCTATTCAAAAATATACCTTCATACGTATTATATTTTAGCTCCAAAATCAATTATGACGTTAGATCAAAAGATAGTTAAGGCTCAAAAGAAGGTTAAAGAAA
>DWAV01000780.1:0-16682 GCA_018231305.1 Noctuana lactifera
ATTTTCATAATAATCGGTCCAGTAGTTTTTGAGTTCATCGATGACATACAGACATTTATATATATATAAATAGATATATATATAAATATATATATATATAAATAGATCTATATATATATAAATATATATAAATAGATAGATAGATAGATAGATATAGAAGCATAAACTATTCTTTCGAAGGACACATTTGGGAGTCGTTTGGTGGCATCAAGGCCGCCGAGGCTAACGGCACCTGTAGCGGCCGCTCGGAATGCTGCCGGACGGGTTTGCATTCAGGATAACATTAGCTAACAGGGACTGATAACAACTATTATCATCTATATCTATATATCTGTATATATATGATCAATTGCTGTCCGTTAGTCTCGCTAAAAGAACGGCTGGACAGATTTGGCTAATTTTGGTTTTGATTTATTTTTGGAATTTTAGGGAAGGTTTAAAAGGTGAGTAAATATGATAAAAATATTAGGAATATAGTAAAAGCAACAGTTTCGTCTTCCCTTAGAATCGATGAATCCTACCTGTCAAATATGTGATGTTCGCCCCGTCGTTCAGAAATCAAATTCAAAAGTGAAGTTTTTTTATTTTATTTCTTTGGTTTTGAATATTTTTTTATTTATTTATTGATTCTGAAGCAATACGCAGTTTGCTGTCAGCTAGTTCAAGATAAAGAACTGAAATGATAATAATAATCTGACCACTTTAAACCTTCCGGATTACACACTTCACATGTTACAGAAAACTACAATATAGTACTTGTAAAATACTAGAACGTTTTAATATCGACAACTATTTCAGCAGCACTATTCTAACTATTTCGACTGATTGAACTGAAATTAAAGATTGGATAAGCTAGTTAGATTTAACTATATAGACGTAGATTAATAGATCTGGTTTGTATACCTTTTCTACGTCAAACATGAGATGTGTATCACATTTTCCTAGCGCTTTACACGTCTGAGAAAGTCCAGTTGAGATATTTTTCATTTCCGCGAATTAGTTCTCTAACGAGGCTATATGCGGCGGTGGCGCCACGACGCGCTGCGACTATACATGGCAACTAGTTAGGCTTATATGGTACGAAGGAGCCTCACTTAACAATGTCTTCTCAAAAATTATAAAAATAAAAAATATAACTAAAAACAGCAGTAAAAATCTGAATTACCTATCTTGCGTTATTGGGACAGGCGGTATGTAGGCTGACCCCACAGGCTTAAGCTAATGCGGTAGGTATAAGTTTTATGTTTGGACCTATGTTATAATAACGGTTAATGGACGTCAGTTCTCAACGTTATCAAGGAAACCTCGCATCAAACTCGGCGTAATTTAAACATGTCACCTGCCAATCACCAATTCATTGCACAGGTAGGAAAGCACGCGGACAGCACACGAATGCGACGAAATAACTAATTGGGAAGTAAAAGTGCGCATTCCGAGACAGAAGGACTGACGAAATTACTTCCACTGTCCGCATGTAGAGTTCAGTTCAGTGATTAAACATGATACCTGCAATGACATATTGCCTACCAGGTGGTGCCCGCGATTTTTCACGAATTAGGTAGTAGGTAAATATCGTCGCCGCGCTATTGTTACACATGAAATGATACGTGGTTTTCTTTTCTATATCGTTTAAAAACATACGAAGGCATTGTATTACACGTTTACAAGCTGAACTTTCGCAATGACAACAGTGACATATCGACCAAATGGGAAGCATCAGCTTTAAAAAAAAATCAACCAAATAGGTTTTATGGGAATAAGATTCCTTTCATAACCACAAAAATATCTTTCCAGGTCTTCTCGATGCCCTTGACACTCAGGTGGACGCAAAGAATTGCCCTGGGGTGTGTATGCACGCGCTGGCCTCCCTCATGGCTTGCTCCAACGTACTGGACGAAGTAGAATGCCCAAATCCATCCATGAAATGCTGCGTGGATGAAGCCCCTGGTAAGTGCGTGAACATATAAGACTTATAGGGTTTTCTCAGGAATCCCTTAGTCAGAACTGAACAAACTTGAAATGGGACCAAACGGGAAGCGTTAGTTTCAAATAAAAAAGAATCATCCAATTCGGTTCACCCAGTCTAAAGTTATGAGGTAACAAACATAAAAAAATACAGTCGAATTGAGAAGGGGGAGGCCCTGTGTTTGAATTTTGGTTGAAAAGGGGGAGGTTCTTAATTCTATTGAAATTTTCTTTGTTTGTTAAGTACCTACCTCATAACGTTCGACTGGTTGAACCGATTTTGATGATTCTTTTTTATTTGAGATCTGGTTCTTCCAGTGTTGTTCAATTTTAATTTGGTCCAGTTCTGACAAAAACATCCAGGACACCCGGATCCGTGGTATAAGCATAGTACACAGGTGGTCTGTTGAAATTTCTTACTAATCTTAAACTCGCGTCAACTTTCAGCGAATGATACGATTACGACCCGACGGCCGTACACCACTCGCTACACCACCACCGAGTCGGACGACGACGAAGAATCGACAACCAAGGCGCCGCAAGACATTTACTTAGACAGTGGTAATTATTAGGTACATCCTTATGTATTAGGAACACATAATAAGACATACTTACCGGATCAGAACCACATTAGCAACACGGTTGTTATCGATAGATAGCAGTCGTTAAACGTAGTCGGAGGCCCTTTGGGTGGTTTGACGACATCCGAAACGGGTTGGCCACTAACCCGTAGATAGCTGATGTAATAAGCAGAATTGTTTACCTAGATACGAGCCTATTGCATAGGATGTAGGTATTTCGATCACGTCAATTTTATTTTTCGAAAGTTTCATGCATAGACTTATACCACCAATTCTACGGATACATTCTATACTTCTATACTAATAATAAAGCTGAAGAGTTTGTTTGTTTGAACGGAGGAAGGTTATTAGGCTATCAAGTAATAATACTTTGCCTCAGTCACCCAGTCGAAAATTAAGAGGTAACAAACATAAAAAAATATATATACGAATTGAGGACTTCGTCCTTTTTTTTTTAAGTCGATTAATAAAACATAATAGGTATGTATGTTCCAGATGTGAAAAATTAAGATAGTAAGATATAGTAAGATAGTCCATTTATCGAGAAAGGCTATCAAGCGTTACGTTGTAATTCTTAACTCGTCTGAAACTGGGGGCACCGCTAGTAAAACATAATAGCCATTCCAATTATAATACTTATTTCAGGCAATCTCGCCTGTCCCGGAGTGTGTGTGGAGTCGAGGCTCACCCAGTACTGCGAGGCATATCTGACCTCCCAGAATCTGTGCGTCTCGGGGAAAATGTGCTGCGTCACCATGGACGGCTATGAAAAACGGACGCCGGACCTCATCGTGCCGAACGAGAAGAAAAAACAGTCTACAAAGAGGCCTACTACAGCCGTAAGTTACCTTTTAAAATAAAATTTCTTTGCATGGGCTTAACCTGAAACTTAATACTATATAGATATAAATTATAACTCGCGTGACGAAAAAAACCGACTTCAAAATTGTCGCGCATTATGCTTAATTGGTTTCTCATGGACGCCATTGCCAGAAATGGACTAAATTAAAATGGGACCATACGGAAAGCACCAGCTTTCAAATAAAAAAGAATCAACAAAATCGGTTCACCCAATCGAAAGTTAAAAGGTAATAAAGTTAAATAAATACAGTCGAATTAAGAACCTCCTACTTATTTGAAGTCGGTTAAAAGCGATAAGTAATAAACTTAGATATAGTTTGTAAGTTAGAGTCTGGGGGCCCCCGAGCTTGGGTGCCTCGACGCCCTGCCCCGTCTAGCCCTCGTAATTACGCCACTGGTTACAACACCTTGCAATTTCTTCAACCTGCAGCTAACAACAACGCCAGCCCCGAAGCAGAAGCCAGGTCGGAAATGCCGTGGCGACTGTGTAACCGGATTGTTCGTGTTCTTCTGCGACCACGTGGACGAGGAGGCCACCTGCCCCTCGGAGGGAACTTGCTGCCTCGCTGAGACCAAAAACACGGAGACCACTACGCGAAGACCGACCACCTCGCCTAGGCCTACTGCGCCGGTAAGATTTTTATGACACTCTTACCTATTGCTGCAGCCGTTTCTAAAGATCAGGTTATGCCTATATCTATAGGTACTAATAATATAAAGCTAAAGAGTTTGTTTGTTTGAACGCACTAATCTCAGGAACTACTGTACCGATTTGACAAATTCTTTTTGTATAAGTAATATGATAGCTACATTCATGAGGTAGGTTATAGATTATCAAATACAAAATTGCTCGTTTAAAGATATTAAATCGATACTGGCTAACAAATCAAGGGTAGTGTGTCACCGTTTGGTTTAAAATTTTAAATAAACAATCTATTATGTTAATACTCTCCCCCCAGCCCCCGCTCCCGAGGTGTCCAGGGTACTGTTTGCTGAACATCATGGCGGCGTTCTGCGACCGACCTGCAGTTCTCATATCCAACACCCAATGCAAACACAGTGGCTCCATCTGCTGTGATGATAGCAGGTAATTTTTCGTTATGCCTTTAACCCTTTTTATGTCCCACTGCTGGGCACGAGTCCACAACCGGGGAAGGCCTGAAGGTTACTGGAACATACACCACGCTTCTCCAATGCGGATTGGTGGAGCTACGGGTTTGTGGTCAACTCGTTTCGGATGTTGCCAAACCGCCCAAAGGTTTAACGAGTGTTATCTATCGATAACAACCGGGACCGACGGTTTAACGTGCCCTTCGAAGCACGGAAGCGCGCATGAAATTTGCCACTAGCGGTCACACTCGCATGAAATTTGCCACTAACGGTCCGAGTACCGGCCGCGCCCGACTATGGGCTAGGGGCTATATTTTTTAATTTAAAAATTAAACACTTTCGTGCTTAGCCGAAACCTTTGGACGCGGTTCTCTCATTACAACAAAATATGCTTCAAGAAGTAGAATGTAATACGCTGCGTAGCGTAGTGTAGCATAATTTAAATATCTACTCTGCTGCTCCAATGAAATAGAAGCCACAACCTAATAATTTTTTTTAATAATTTAGTTTTTTTTTTTATTTGTTTTTATTGTTGCTTTGTTTCTTATGTGTAGGTACACACCAGGAATAAAGATTTCATTCATTCATTTATTCACTAAAAAGGATAACAATATTAAGTACCTACCTATAGGTAAATAGAAATTCTTGTTCATGTCAGAAGTCAAACTACCTTATTAAGCGAGTTTAAAATGCTAGGTTCTGGTAACGGTAACATTTTCTGTAGTCGTTCTGTGATGAAACCTGTGAGGTTAATAGTCGCGGTAATGCTTTCCAGAGTCCCTAAGCGCACTACAACAAGAGCCACCACTACCACCACGACCACGACCACCACGACGACGCCAGCCCCAGCGGACCCCAGACCTGACTGTCCTGGCTCGTGCATCGTGTCGCTACTGTCCTTCACTTGTTTCCGTATGCATTGTTCAATCTTTACAGTTTTACCACCGCCCACGTCTATTTTAATAATATATAGCTGAAGAGTTTGTTTGTTTGAACGCGCTAATGTCAGGAACTACTGGACCGATTTGAAAAATCATTTTAATGCAAGATAGTCCATTTATCGAGAACAGCTATATAATAGGCCGTATAGGCTATCAAGCGTTACGTTGCAATTCTTAACGCAGAAAATAGGGGGACACAGCTACAGTGATATTGCACATGAATCTTTACTTACTTATTACTATTTAATTACCCGTGTGGTGTCGGTTACCCTGCCGGTCCATCATCCGAAGAGTCCTGGGTTCGATTCCTCGCGATCCTGGCAAATTTAAATTATTAATTTTTGATTTCTGTTTTCGATTTCTGTTCTCGGTCTGTGTTTTTAGTGTGTGTTCCTGGCACCCACGCCACATGTACCTATATGGAATCCTAGTGTGGGGCTGTGAGTGTGAAACGTTAAGAAAAAACTACAGGTTTTTAAGGTAAACTGTTGATTCAGGCAACGCTGAGATGACCGACGTGTTCAAGTGCAAAAAGGCAGGCACGCAGTGCTGTGCGCCCAAGTCCAAGGTGCAGGAGGCGGTGGGAGTGCAGCGCAACGACTCGTTCCCTCTGGTCGCGCCGCCCGCCCTCTCCGCGCCGCCCGCCCTCACGCCGCACACCGTGCACCCGCTCACTGCACTCGCCCTCACTACACCCCTACGTGAGTACCTACACTGGACTGCCCAAAATTGTATCATCGTAATTTTTATCACCAAAAGCTATTTCACATTTTCATTTTATAAAGATAATTAATATTATTATAATTCTCATCAGCATAATTTTTCCATTATCTCTTCATCAACTATAAATAAAAAGTATAATATTTTTAATTTTTAGCTCCTTACGAGCCAAACTACGGATCCACGTTGCGAGCTCCGGAGAAATACAACAAATACGTGTGCGGAGTTAAAGGTAAAAGTTTTTTTTATTAAAAACAAAGCTGACATTGATGCCTAAGTCGCTACTTCTGTCATTTCACTCCTTGTTATGTATAACACTTATACAATATTTAGGTACCTAGTTATTTCATCAGATCTGAAACCTACATTTGCTTAAGTACATTGTGCTCCGCTTGGCTCCACTGTACTCCGCACTATATCATTGTCATTTTGATAAAAAATTAAAAATATAAAGATATTCAGATAAAAATGTTATTAATTTACTGTACTTTTGAAACCCTAAAATGACCTTTAATGTCTTCTTTACTTATATTTGTGTATGGCAAATTGCAACAATGATAATATAATATTTGATTGTTAGGCACGATGGGTCGGGCGGGGCGCGTGATGGGCGGCGAGGACGGCGAGCGCGGCGAGTGGTGTTGGCAGACGGCGCTCATCAACTCGCTCAACCAGTACCTGTGCGGCGCCGCGCTGGTCGGCACGCAGTGGGTGCTCACCGCCGCGCATTGCGTCACCAAGTACGTTGTCCTTGCTTCCACTTGCAGCTTCAGAATTTCTATTGGCTTCTCACTACTCAGCCGCTACTGGACGCTGGCCGATAGCGCTCTACCTACATAAAACCAGGGTGGTAGGCATGTTACGAGTACGTCTATGATCAACATGAAAGTACTACGAAAAGTAAGAAAATGAATCACTACTTCCTTATAAATAAACTATTAAATCTTCCAGCATCGTCCGTTCTGGAGACGCGATTTTCGTCCGGGTTGGCGACCACGACCTGACGCGGAAGTACGGCTCCCCAGGAGCACAGACCTTGCGCGTGGCCACTACTTACATTCACCACAACCACAACAGCCAGACCTTGGACAACGACATTGCGTTGCTCAAACTTCATGGCAAAGCTGAGCTTAAAGAAGGTAAAGAAGAATTTGGTCTATTATAATTTGTAATTTAATAATTTAGCAATGCTATAATTATGTCACTTCACTTATACAAAACATCATTAATAGCTTTTTCTGTACAGGAGTATGTTTGGTGTGTCTCCCGGCGCGAGGAGTGAGCCACGCTGCCGGCAAACGATGCACTGTCACTGGATATGGATATATGGGAGAGAGTAAGTCCATATAATTTAAAGGCCAGGTATATTTTGCATATGGAGACAATGGATCAGCAACTTATGACATGATTCCAGCCGGACCAATCCCACTCAGAGTACGCGAGGCTGAACTCCCAATCGTGAGCGACGCAGAGTGCATTCGCAAGGTGAACGCAGTCACGGAGAAAATCTTCATTCTGCCCGCCAGCTCCTTCTGCGCTGGTGGAGAAGAAGGGAATGATGCTTGTCAGGTATGAACTATTGAATACCATGATAAGGTGATATCTCCCCAAGTCCCCATGTAAAGCCATATTTTTAACGAAGAATATCAAACCAACAGTAAACCGCGGTCACGGCGGTCCTTTTAAATACAGATTATCCTGTCATTCCTGAAATAGTAACGACTAATTTTTATATGAGGTCATATTAAACAATAACAGTCAAGATTCATGGCCCACACTTGTCCACAGCTTACACAATATGACTTACTGACTTACACAATACCACTTCCGGATAAAAGTGGATGTTTTAATGCTGTCAATTTTAAATTCGAACTTGAAGTATAACAGCGGTAAACTGATCATATTCAGTGTCTATATATTGACTTTTCAATGTTTTTTCAGGGTGATGGCGGAGGTCCTTTAGTATGCCAAGACGACGGTTTCTACGAGCTGGTGGGGCTGGTGTCGTGGGGCTTCGGCTGCGGACGGAAGGATGTCCCAGGAGTGTACGTCAAGGTGTCCTCGTTCATCGGATGGATCAACCAAATCATATCCGTCAACAATCTATAGCATTCTATGAATGTTTTATCGACATGATACTGGCCAGAAAATTCTTGTGAAAATTCTCTTAAAGAGAAATAATTTTCAAAATTTATTCTTCTGTGTTACCATAGTTTTTTTTTTATTAAAAAATATGTATCGTCCATTTTTATTGTTGGTTTAATGTTTAATTCAAATGGACCTTTCAAATTATAGGTACTTAATGTCACGACACAATCGATTAGAAGCGTATTGCCTGTTAAATATATTATGTAGTAACATTTTACGAGATTTCCCTTTTGACGACTTTATTATAGTGTAATCAGATGAATTAAATAACTGTTAATATTAATGTTAACATAACAGAACTGTGTTACATTATAAATGTATTGTGTTCATAATTTAGATACTTTTCAACAAAATATATATATTGGCATTATAGAGTTTTAATTAAAAAAATATGTCTAGGTATGTAGATGTTCTAATTATCTACCTATTTGTAGATAAGCAGTATTTTTAAAACGCATTTATTCTTAATTTCCACTTATTTTGTTTTTAAGAGGAAAATGTAAATAAATTTCTGCTTCTAGTATAGAATAAGTAATTTATTTTAGTTTAGTTAGCAATTATTTTATTGATGGCATTTAAGTTAGCTCCCACCACTTTTGTCAATAAAGGAATATAAAATATTGTCATTATAGATTATATTGACTTGTTTCAATAATAGGTACGTAAACTCAAATTATTTGCAATACTGTTTCACACACTACAACAAAGTCACTTAGTTAAATAACGCCAAATGTTTCGTAACGAGCGGCATTTATTATATTTAACTTATTTCTTTTAAATTTAAATCAATGTGTACGAATTTTGAATATTGTATTATTGGAATTATCTTGTTTTGGGCATAGGTTCCAAGGTCTAATTTCCGAAAAATTTCAAGTTAAGTGCACCTAATTAACATACTTTAGTATTGTTAAAAATCTTTTACCTTTAACTGGAAACTAGGCAATGAAAGAAAATCAAACAGAGTTATGATATAAATATGTGTGCATTTCATTTAGTTTTAGCGTGAAAACCAAACAATTACTATTATGTATACTTAAATAACATACGTAAATGCATAGATTTTTAGTTATTTATTTCAAACGAGTCTACTAGGCTATGGTTTTATATTTTCTAGTTTCAGGCCATACATTTACATCGAAATTATTAAAAATGTATTTAATTTTAACTCCTGTAAATAGACTTAGAAGGAACAGACTGTACGACTTGAAATATCTAAAACAGAGAGATATCTACATATTCAGTTGTTAAATGTAACCTGTACTCCTGCCTAGGAGATATTGACGAAAGAACTCAACTATTCATGTAGGTATTAAACAATTTTTATGTAACAAATGTCTGTATTGTAAGACGAGACAGTCTGCTCCGAACTAAAGTATTGTTAGTGTAAAAATCTAGACTTGTCTGTTTGCTATTAAATGAAAACAAAATGCGATTCGTTTTTGTTACGACAAATATAATGTTTTAGCAGCCCATGGGTTTCATTCCGTACATTCACTCATTCACTCACTCAGTACACATCTCACCTCAAATAGAAAAGTATTGAAGGGTCATATAAAATACGGGCATATAGGACTTAGAGGTACTTCCCCTAAAGTATCTTCATACTATATTTACATACATATTGTTATTGGCAGAAGTCATATTACATTTTTGAAAGCAAATTTCTGATTGTTTCCTCTCCCCTTATAATATCAAACATTAATATTTTTTTTAAACTAAAAATACGCGCTGTTATAGCCTAACTAAATATTAATATTAATTTTAAATAGTTATTAACTGAATAATTAATTTTACTGTAAAAAAGCATAGGGTGCCATTTGTTCTAATTGCAATATATTGCACTCATCAAGACGAATCATATGAACCCAAACTCGAGGAGTTTACTAGTAGCCACTGAAGCGTTCTACAAACCAGCTCCACACTTCTCTCCATCAGATCACCTCAAATATACTAAATTATTCTATTATCATTATTCCTTGACAGACGTGCAAAGTTTCAATTTAATCAAATTCCTCGAAGAGGGCGAAAATCACAATTACATACATACATACATATAGGCCAATCTTATAAAAGCATAAGCAGGACAAAAGTTAAAGTAAATAACAAATCATAAATTTCCAAAACTAAACTTTAATGTCAAACGCACGTAAATGTAAGTTTATCACATTGTTGAAATATGTACACTTCATCGTTTCACCTTATCATTAATAACTCAACGTAACAAATAAACAAAATACTCTGGATGTAATCAAACATAAGCTAAGTTATGTACTTAGATTCATACTTTTTATAGCTGGCAGCTTTTATTAATGGTTTTCTTTGCAGTACAACATTATACATTTTTACATAGATACAGAGTAAAAACAGGGAAGCATTAGTTTTCAAATAAAAAAGAATCATCCAAATTCGTGTACCCATTCGAAAGTTATAAGGTAACAAACATTAAGAAAATACAATCTAATTAAGAACCTCCTTAATTTTTTTTAAGTCGGTTTAAAATCTATGAGTAAAACAATCAACTTTAGTTAACCAATAAACATCTGACTGTCCCCTAGTTAACCTAAAATAATACTAATTACCTTAGTATGACGTCGGCATCCGATAACAAAGCATTTTCCGAAATCCTATAGGAGGTAAAAAATGGGGGCAAAGTTTGTTTAGATGTGATTTTTTGGTCCAATAAATTATGAAATCTACATGAATGAAGTCGCGGGCACAAGCTAGCATCAGATAACACTTAACACACCTCAAACAATATAAACGTTATATGAACCATTTATTATTATTATTTCAACTACTTTTAAGTGTTTTTTTTTCAACACATAATCCTTTATTTTAATACACTTTCACTTTCAAGTCACATTGTTAACAATGGAGAATCTTGGATAACACTTGAGAAACACTGTCTCTATCAGCACTTCCTTATTATCCATATTGGAGAACTTCAATAACACTTGATAACAATTGAGAGACACTGTCTCAATCAGCGCCCCCTTATTTTCCATATTGAAGAAACTTGGATAACACTTGAGAAATATCATTCTGTCTCCATGAGAGCCCCCTTCATCATATATTCGTCGAGCTCCCTGTCCAAGGCTTGTTGAGACAATGCCATATACTGGTCCAATTGGGCATCCAGGTCTTCTTTAGTGAGCAATTTAACCGGTTTGTTTCGGTTGTTAGAATTGAGCCGGTTGCTTTGTTGGTTATTTGGTTGGTTTTCGTTCTGATTGTTCTGTTTTCTGTTTTGCTGGTTTCCGTAGACACCTCCTGGAAATATTTGGAAGGAACATTTGATTAAATGGGATATTTTAATCTTTACATAGTATAAAATTAAGTCGCTTCTGCTGTCTATTCGCTCGAAAGTCTTTTAGTGTGGTGGTCACAGACTCACAGTGCTGGTCCAAAATTCAAAAGGACCTGGGTTCCCGATTCCCGGCGTGGAGAAGTTTAAATTATGAATTTAGATTTCTGTTTTTGGTCTGGGTATTTGTATGTGTTCATGGTGCTTACAATAATATTAACATCGGTATCAAAAACATTATTGTTAAAATTTAAAGCTGTATTTACGAAATATTATAATTAACTAGCGACCTGTCCCTGCTTTTTTTGTTCTTCTGCCCCGGCAGTTTTTTTGCAGTGTATTTACGAGTAGTATCAGCATTGCACCCGTGCGAAGCCAGAGCAGGTCGCTAGTACTTTATAAAATAGCTGTTCTGGAAGAAATAAAAGTGTTTTTTTTATTTTTTTTATGTTATTTATGATACAGGGAATCCTAGCGTGGATGTGTGTGTGTGGGCTGTGTGTGAACCGTTATTATAATAACTATATTATACTAGCCTCTCCCTCGGCCTCTGCCTCCCGCGCGGTTTCGCAATCTGTTCAGGCCCACCTGTCTGCCCTGCTGACCCCCTCTGTGTAGTACAATACATTCAAATAAAAGCATTTCAAATCACAAAATTCAATTGAGTTTAAGTGAATAACAATCCTAAATAATAAAAAAAACTACTTCTAAATGTCGCGCGCAATTGTTGTTGGTGTTGACAATCATTTGCGCGTTGTAAATAAGTGTAAATTATTTAATGAAAATTTAAGGCATACATGAGTTTTTCATGAACGCCAAACTGGTTTATATAACTAAAAAATTACCTTAGCCGGCCTCTAAGTTGTCCAAAGTTACCTCGACGCCGCACAAACCCGGTGCGTCCGTGCCACGATGCATTTGATAAGTTATCCACTGAACCGGCCCTGCTGAAAAAGCATAACAACCATTTCCATTTATATTGCCTTGCTTTCAACCCTTCTTATGTCCCACTGCTGGGACACACTACGATTGGGGCACACCTACAGCATACTCCACCACACTCCAATGGGGCTTGGAGATACGTGTTAGTCGCTAACCTGTGTTGGATGTTGTCAAACTGTCCAAAAGGCCTCCGCTTAGTTTTAACTACTGATATCTATCGATAACGGAATGAATAGTGACTAGAGTAATATTATTTTTCACTTGAGTACGAGTTTGGCAAATTCGCTCAAGTGACTCGGGTGACCACACAAATTGAGTTGCATCACTAATTCCTTGGTCAAATCAATACTAATAATATAAAGCTGAAGAGTTTGTTTGTTTGTTTGTTTGAATGCGCTAATCTCAGGAAGTACTGGACTGATTTGAAAAATTCTTATAGTGTAGGATAGTCCATTTATCGCGGAAGGTTAAAGGCTACGAAGCATTCGTTACGGTGAAACCGCAGGACACAGCTAGTCTACTATATTTATAGGGGCCACAAAATACAGCATACAAAACCGCAGGGATATGTTAGTGTTTGTATAACACAATACTAACACTAGGAATACTTTTGTTACCTTAAGTTAGAGCCAGTAAAAGGTGTCCATTTGGTTCTGTTGTGCAACTGGCCGACACTATTAGAGCGCTGCAGGGCTGGCAGGTTGCTGTCACTGCCAAACCTTTTCAGGGCTGGCATGCCCAGACGCTGCTTTATTGGTTGTCTCTGAAACAGTAAAATTAGAGAAGAATTAGATAGAAATAAAAGAAAATTTCTATTAGAGATAGCAGTACCTTTGTATAGATTTACTTAATATTATGTGTTTCCTTTGTGTATTTTATGTGCATAAAAGTTTTAAAATAAATAAATAGCCCTATTGCTTATGTACAGGCCAATGATAGTCTGAACAGGGCATATAATATGATAACTTCAAGTAAAGAAAGAACTTATACTTTAACTAACCTAATTGCACTTAATTCTACTAAAATAGATGAAAAAAAAAATGTTTTCTTTTCATAACTTACCCTGGTGAACTGCTGTTTTAAGCGCTGGCTCATTTGATTCGGTCTGTACCATTTCATCCTAGGCGTTTGAAGTGGGGGCCTCTTTTGTAGCCTCACCGTTCTCCCCATATACTCAGCGGCGCTCATCGTGAACCGGTCATTTAGACTTATATTCGTACAATTCAAACCATGCACCTCCTCTATCAACATTTCGCCGGGTACCATAATAGAACCAAACATTTCTTAAATATTATGAACACACGACGAAACCTATATTCATATAATCTAAATGTTTGCCGCCTTTTACAGCCAAGAATTTTTAAATTTGAACAAACTGTTGGTATGTAAAACTAGTTGATTTACAATTTTCTTTTCTAGAACTATAAAAAGCATTCAATCACGCACAAAAAAAAGCTTAATAAGACAAAGACAATATTGACAATTCACATTTCACATTTAACAATTATGACAATGTCGCATGTACCGCATGTACGTACCTACTATAATATACAATGTACTCTGTGGTCTGTGGTCGCATGATATGAAACCGTACTGACAGCTCTCTATCACAGACTATGTAAAAAAGTTAGGAACACAAACTACTTAGATTTAAAGATTTTCTTTGAGTTTTACAACGGCTTTACCTACATAATTATGGAGTATCAGTGTTTAAACAATATAATTTGGACAGGCGGCATTCACTAAACATTGTAGGTAGGTAGGTAAGAATGTATTCTATCATGACAGAATAGATTAGGTATATGACATAACACTCATGACAGTGACAGTACTGACAGTGACGTATTATGGTGCTCACCTGTTCGGCAAGCGGTGTTAATGTGACTAATGATTTCATCATTTATTATTGAATGAAAAGGTGAAAAAGCGTGATTTTTGGAGCTATGTTTTTTATAAGGATTCTATTAAGTAAGTCCTGTATAGACGCACGCCCTACTTAGTCGTGCAAAGTTAGGAATAGAAGCGGTGTAAAGTAGGTTGTGTAGGTACTCACGTCGCGATGCTTGCATGCCATATAAATAGGGTTGATTTGGGCGGCAGGCTCATTTCGATCCAACCAACGATGTTGGAGGTTGCTAGTGTTGCTACCGGTTCCCCAGTTGACGAAGATTGCTTGTTCGATATGGACGCGTGTTACGAAACATTCGACAAAGACGGGTATGCCATGTTTACACAGTTAAGGTTTTTTTTTTAAACTAAAGACACAAAAATCAAACAAACTTAAACTGATACATTAAGACAATTTCCTTTTTTGTTAGGTTTAATACTGCAAGTTAATTTAAAACTTTTTAGAGTGCTCCGAAGAAGTGAATAACTTAGTTTCAACTTAACAAGTTTTTCATTTGAATTGTTACAATATTTTAAAATAGTTTTATTCGCTAATTATTTACTTTAATTAAAAATGACAGCCCCGAAAAATAATCTATAAAAGTTAAATTTATTGAAACTTTGTAGTACTTATAGTTTCAAATTTAATAAGTTAATAAATGAGATATAAATTATAGTAAACCAAATAAATATTGGTAGACGCTAGTGACGGTAATAAATTTTTTTAAATACTTTTTTAAACACTGATTAAAAAGAAGTTAACGGCTATAAATAAATAAATAAATTTCAAATATCTATAAGATCCAAAGTTATCATTCAAATTGGACCCAAACATACATATTCAAATTTCATTGAAATTGATTAAGCACTTTCAGAAATTAGTTTGTACAATCGAGATTTATGTATTTAGATACAGACCTGGACTTAGATGCCTGTAAGCTAAGTTTTGCAGCAGTGGTCAGGCCTTCCCTGGTTGTGGGAAGAGACCCGTGCCCAGCAGTGGGACATAAAAAAGGGTTGAAGGCAAGCTAAGTTTTGGGGCTAGAAAACAGTAGCAGAAAAAAATCACTTTGCAGTTTTTTGAATCTATGTAATGACTTCCTTGACTCACCATTCCTTTAGGGATGGGAAGCTTAACCTGGACGAGTTCCGGCTGATCTGCAAGGCCCTGTTCCGTAATGACAAAGGCCACATCTACCCTCTGCCGGAAGAACGGGCTCGCCACATCTTCCAAGTGTTTGACAAGAATGATGACGGGTTTATTGATAAGGAGGAATTCACTTTCTGCTGGAACCATTGGATTAAAGTGGTTAGTATGAGAAAACCATATAAGTCTTAAATTTAATTATTTAATGTTAGTTACCTCATAACTTTTGACTGGGTGAATGGATTTCGATGATTCTTTTTTTGTTTGAAAGCTGATGCTTCCCATTTGGTCCTATTTCAGTTTGGTCTAATTCTGACAGCGGCATCCATGAGAAAACCATATAAGTCTTAAATTTAAGTATGTGCACGACAACTTTGAAGTCGGTTTTTTCGTTGAGTTATAATTATTATTCGAGTTATTAAGAACGTTAACTGAAAATGTAATACATCGAATTAAATTAATAACTACAAGGAATCAGCGAAGTAATTTTTGCGTACCCGGCTAACCAGAGTAACCTGACTTATTGGAACTATTTGTGTTCAGGTCGTGCGTCCGGTGAGCGCGTTCCTGATAGTGGACGTGCAGAACGACTTCATATCCGGCACCCTCAACATCAGCAAGTGCAGCGCACAGCAGGACGGCAGCGAGGTAAGGATCCTTACTGACTCATTTCATTTTTTACAGCAGGAACTCTCAAACTATCAAGTCAGACCAAAAGTTTGTGCACGTTTTCGGGAAATTTTTAAATGTTACAAAAAGAACCGACTTCGAAGCTGTCGCCCACATTGAATTAATTGGTTTTCTCATGGATGTCGTTGTCAGAACTCGAATGAACTACAGTCGAATTGAGAACCTCCTGTTTTTGAAGTCGGTTGAAAAAGGTGGTGGTACTGAAATCGACTATATTTTTTTATGTTTGTTACCTCATAACTATCGACTGGGTGTTTGAATTTGGATAATTCTTTTTTTTTTTTGAAAGCTGATTCTTCCCGTTAGGTCCCATTTTAATTTGGTCCAGTTTTGACAGCGGCATCCATGAGAAAACCATATAAGTCTTAAATTTAAGTATGTGCGCG
>DWAV01000781.1:0-16654 GCA_018231305.1 Noctuana lactifera
TAAATAAATAAAATAAATAAATAACGCTTCACACTTACAGCCCCACACTCGGATTCCCTGTGTCGTGGGTGCCATGGACACACACAAAGACAAATTCACTAACACCCAGACTGGTAATAGAAATCTAAATTCATTATTTAAATTTCTGCCCCGCCGGGGATCGAACCCGAGACTCTTTGAATAGTGGACTGGCATTGTAACCACTACACCATACGGGTCGTCAATCACTTTCGGGTCAAATTGGTCTTGCAAGTGTGTACTTGTGTTTCGGTTGGGTTGGGGAGGGTGGCAACGCCTCCTCGTATAATCTCAGATAGGACGACTCTCCTATTTGAAGTTAGATGTTGATGATCATGGAGTGACTACTTAACATCAGGTAGCCTGTATGCTCGTTTGCTACACATAAACGATAAAAAAAATAAGGGGAAAACGAGGCACGTGCCCTGGGCACCTTATGCACACTACGCCACTGAAAACACAGTTTTTAAACTACGATTGAACTTTGAATCATATCGAACTAAATTATAGTTCTTAAGTAATTTGAAGTTTTCATAGGAATGACACTATCACACCAGTATCGTTAATGATCGATTGTTATCAGTGCCTACATCATTTATAATGTACTAGTTGTGTCACGCGGTTTCACCTGCGTTAAGAATAGTAACGTAATAGTTGATAACCTATAACCTTCCTCATGAATGTAGCTATAATACTTATTCAAAAAGAATTTTTCAAATCGGTCCAATAGATTATGAGATTAGCGCGTTCAAACAAACAAACAAACTCTAGCTTTATATTATTAATATAGATTTACATATGTGCGTTCGCTGAATAGTTAGTTTATAATTATAAAACATAAATATTGTTATTTATGTAAAGCATCGTACCACTTAACAATTATGTTGATTATTAAATCTAAAAATATAACCTAAGATTACTTTTTGTATTAAAGTTAATTCCAGGCGCCTTTAACTTTAAGCGCCTTGAGCGGATTTTGTCGGGCTAAAACTTAGTTAGTTAGTGAAGTGAAGGGTGACTATTTAGTTTCCTTGTAATTTTAGGATTTGTCCAACATATTTGAGATGGCAGTCAGTTGAAGTAGTTTTAAAAATGACTTTTTCAATTCAATAGTCCGTCTAATCAAATACACAGACAATTTATATGAATTGCCATGAGTAAATTTGAAGTTCATATTCAGTAATGTTAACTTAACCAAAGTGTAAGCTTATTAATGAAACACGACTTAGCTACAACAACAATTGATATTAATGAAACAAGACTTAGCTACAACAGCAATTGATATTAGTACCGTGTTACATTTACTAGGACAATATAAAGGTGATTAATTAGAGTTGACAACGAAACATACGGCGTGCTTAGGCTACTAGGCGCACTAGTAATCAACTATACGTCCACGGTATATCTATAGGCAGTCATCCACAGAGTTTACTGGGCTAAAAGTTGAACGAACCTAGGAAGCGCTGCGTCTCGTTGCTCTCAACTCACTCACACAAACGCAACAAGATAACGCGCACACAACTGCAACAAACAAAGATGGACGGGACGGGACACACACTAATGAAAACGAAGCGTGAGAAATGTTGATAACTCACTTGCGTTAGTGAGCTCAATCGTCACTTCCGAGTTCGAGCTTAGATATACAGCCCTTACGAAGGTGCTAACAAATCATTTTTATGCTAAAAATAACTTAGAGCTCGAATCGTTTAGAATATCTGTTAAAACGCGAAAATAACGAGCGTCTGAATATATTAGCAAGATCAATAGACATTCGATGGCGTGATTATCATTAAAAAACAGTCAGAAAGAGATAGGACCGCAATTAATATCAGTTCGGCAGTGTGAGTGACCGCGTAGGCGATACATAGGTACCCACTTAATGAGACTCGAGTGTGGTAGTCGCAACTCGTATGACTGGGCTGACTCCTTCGAGTTATGTAAGCCTGGTACTTCAAATCTTGTTTGCGCATACATTTGTACAAGTTTTTTTTTACAAGCAGTTTAAAATAACCAACCGGCTTGACGAGGCCATTACTTAAAAATGTCTTTGCATTTCCGCGTTGAGAAAAGTAAAAAAGGTCATTCGCGCCTAAAATTACTTTAAGTGAATACAAATTCGTTGTTGTTTGACTTGAATATATTTACAATGATTAACTTGTTAAATACGGCTTAGAAATGCCGCGATGCGATGCGATGCGTGATTTTTTAATACAATTAAAAAATAGAATCAAAATTCATGACGCAGTACGAATATAACATCCAATGAACTCTTAACAATTTAAACATAAGAGTATGCAAACTTATAGGAATAGGTTATACGAGTAAGTTCATGGAAAGTAAAGAAATTCTAAATCAAGTGATCCAAAACTTTTGCTGTTATAAATTTAAAGGCTTAAATTATAAATATTATTATTATTTTCTGCTCTTATTTGCACTGAAAGTAATTGATTATGTATGGATGAATGTAGAATAACATTTTGTAGACGCTGCATGCTTTAATGTTGTTTATAAAGTACCTATCGCCTAAGATAACAAGTTACGCAAAATTAATACATATTTATATTTATTTAAGGCGATCTTACGAGTAAATTAGGAAAATTATTTTAATACATACCGCGTACATAGAAAAAGTATTTTTTAATTGCGTCCCATTCAACATTCTACGAAATGCAAAAATATCTCTACAATATCTACAAGTTGCACGAAAACTGCCGAAAGATTAATCGCAAAGTTCGTAGTGCACGCTACGTATTGCTTATTCGTAGCGCTACGCACGCCTACACGCGAAACTAAAGGTTTAGCTAAACGATTCCTTTAAACAATAAAATTTTTAACACACTTGATAAACTTACTACGCTTATAACTTTAAGCTAGTGTTGTGTAAAAGGTTCACTTCTTTTTTTATAAAAACAGTAAATGGAAAGCGTTTAAACTCATTAAAAACAAAATTATTTTATCATCAGGAGCTTGATTAGTTTTAGGAAATTGTAACACATCATTTTTCACTTCACCCCGTGTGTGCAATATCACGTTTTAAATCTTTGGTTTCATTATAAATTAATAAATAAATAGTAATAGAGAAGAAAAGGTGAACGACTTGCAATGCAAATAGTCGTGCATTGAGCCCGCCACAGCATCAATTAATGCGAGTATGTACACTAGAGAAATTGTTCTGAAAATCATGTACACACACAAATTGTCAAATAGCTCAGTCATAATTTTGCTATATATTTATGACGAAATGAAACATCTCCTACAGATAAGATTTTAGAACTTCTACATTTGAATATAATGTGGATAATCAACTATGAAGATTACTTAAATCTTTCCAAAATTTAGTTAATTCTTATCATAATATTACTAGGCCTCCATAAACACAACACAATCAATCTGCAAAAAGACTTTAAATTCAATGATTCAGTAGTAAAGTTGACAAAATAGCTTTGACTAACAGGCGCAGAGCGTATCAACATTGACTGCCAATCCGGGCGGTATCTAATGGAGTCGCCATTACCCCCTTAGCGATTTATCTAGCTGCTACGTTATCTCTGTTGAGAGTTACTGCGTGCTGTGCAATGTTTAAGAGCTAAGAGCCTCTTGGGCTATCGTTTAGTTTTGCGGAAGGGCTTTTGAGTGCAGATTTTTGAATATACGAGAAGGTATTTGTATTCTGTAGCATCGTCAAAGAGACTTTGTAATGAGCTCAAAGTTAGGAAAATAATACTGGAATAGTGTTCAACGATTTATCGACTATTACGTTTATTTCTTAATAAAAATTGCATTTTGACTGAGTTTTAATATCTGTTTATCAGAAACTTTCACAGAAACCAGCGTAACTAGCCCAATGTTTTAATACTCGTATAAACTATGTAAAGAGCTTAGAAAAACTTTAAATATTTTTTGGTAGTTACTACAGATAACTACTCGATGTAACGATTGATATAGGGCGCAGATATTACAGGCGGAAGACTACTAAAGCAATAAATGAGTAAATCTGCACGTGGTTCCGACTATTCGACTATCAATGCATAGTAATGTAATCCATAAAGCTTTACGCCACTGCAGCGGCGCGCGTGACTCATCACTCATCGTACGCGCATCGTAAAATGCAACGATGAGTGAACTATCGAGTATCGACCATCCGGATTGAAAATAAACTTTAAACAATGTTTAAAGTTTTAAACCTATTTCTCAGCAATCCGTGAAAATGAAAAAGTACACTGAAGTACATTTTATTTTTAGTTCACCAGTTAATTTTTTGCGAGGCTCCGTCGGACACGACCCTATCGGCGGCTTAAATATGCCTAGTGCATATTATTAGGTACTAATATTTCCACTTAACTGCAGATAATAAAATGCACTAACAATAGTCAAGTCTAAATAAGTCAAGAATAAATTTTATTGCCACTTATTCGTATTTAAAGGAGAAACTGCTTCTTTAATTGCAAATTGCAGCGAGTAGCTTTGAGAAATCTCGCAAATGTCTCACACACGCCAAGTTTACTCCTAGGGCTTAACTTAAACGATAAAAAGGTGATACGATAAATTGTAGCCCGGTATGTGCGCAACGTCAATCTTAGCGAGGCTGGAGGTATCGGCGCTACCAGGAACACATCGGAGCGAACACGTTCCATGCTTCCTCCTGCTGAGACGAGCTAGTCTGCGCGCACTGGGCTAAAAGTTCAATGACCAGCCCCTGAGGAGATGACATGTTTTTGTGGAACTCAGAATAACTCCTGGCTTCCTAGTCGCTTTTTTCTTTTTTCCCTTTAGGAATTGACAGAATTTTCGGATAAAATTCACTTTTAAATCGAATAGATTGATTCCCCTAATAGATTTTTTATTGCGCAATTATTACTAATGTGGTTCTCTTACACGAGTAGCTCCATCTCAAAAATATATCGAAAGTATACGGGGTATACAGAATATAGTATACCGAGTAATCCTGTCTAAATAAATACACCTATTGATGAATCGCTATTAAATAACTTCACAAAGTGTCCCTCCCCTCAAGGTTCCTTGCATCTTAATGGCATAAGTAAAAATTGTAAACCATTAAATTAAAGACCGGTGACACCCTTACACTGAAATCGCAAAAACAAACAATTATGTGGATGCCCACATTGCCTACTGCAGCATCCGCAAAACCTTATGTGTAAAGTCGTCATAAATCTGCAACTTTCTTCTGCGATGTCCTACACTCTTACGCTTATTTATTTAAGGTTGAAAATCTTGTTCGTAATAACAAATAGTTGTGGTTATCATCAGCAACAAATATCTTTATTTGTAAAGTAAAATATGGAGTTTAAATCAATGGTTTAAGAGCTATTTTTGTGTGTATATCTTATGTGCATCCAATCAGGTTATTAAGGAAAGCAGAAGAGGCCAACAGTAGGCATCATGGTACTAGGAATCTATGAGTCGGAGAGAGCTTGCTTATGTATAGTATATTTGTACGAAATGGCTTCCTACTGCAATGTTTCAACGCAGGCTTTCAATCGACGCGATGCTTCTATAATTATTTTAAATGCAGTCGACGTTTGAACTGCAACTGTTGCTTAACTTATTATGTTTGATAAGTTTCTTTCTTAGATAAATGATAACAATTTTGTTTCGTTCCTTTATCTATCCAAAGATCGCCGGTTTCGCCGAATGTTTATATTTAAAGTTATTAGAAAAAAATATTTCTTCTGTATTCTGTTGCTTCTTGCCGGTTTTGCAAAACGATTAATCTAGCTCGTTTCTATTACGCAATAACCATCTGGCCTAGCCCTTTAGATAATAGAACTTGTACAGTTCGTCCGGAGAAGTACTACCGCTGCTTTTATAAACTACCGTCCTACCGAGAAGTAAAATTTAAAACAAGTTCCTGTGTTTTAGTTGGGAAGGACTTTAAAACTAGCAATAGATAGTAAATTCTCTAGACTTGCTTAAACTAAATGATCAAGAAATAAATAAAATTCGAAACAAGAGAACCCTACACCAAACATTTACTTGCCTTCAACCCTTTTTTTATGTCCCACTGCTGGGCACTGGTCTCTCCCCACAATCGGGAAAGGCCTGGAGCATACTCCACCACGCTGCTCCAATGCGGATTAGTGGAGAACATTTATTTACAAAGTCCGAAATTGAAATTAACGCCATGATTGTCGTAATACATATTGTGCTCAAGTAACAGGCTACCATAAAACCGGTGCACCCACTTATAAGAGAGACAATGAAGAATTTACACAACCAACTTATCCAGACCTCCTTTCTACATAACCTTACAATATTTTCTACGCCATTCTAATAGGAGATCAGGAAGCCAAGGGTTTTGTTATATCGGTAGCGATTTGTGTCATTTGTGGGCACACGATTTCATGTAGGCGCCATTTCTCGAACCCAGAACGTGTGAACGTTTTTCTAGTGAATATAAATTCGATTCTCGTACGATGCGACGGGATTTCGTAATTGTACGTGGGTATTCAAGATAATGGTTAAGTTGAAGCTTTCGTTTTTCTACCATCAACGCAAAACAAACAGTTTACGATGGTGTATTTATTTATGGAAAACTTAATTGAATGGTGAAGTCCATTTAAAAAATTTTCCATGTACCCACTGCAATTGGAAAAATAGCAATATTATAGTATAATACACTTGTGTATAAGTGTAAAAAAGGAAGAAATACAAAAAAAATATTTAATACTGAAAGATAAACAATACGTCCGAACGCGTGAAACTACATACATACAATGTAGATCATATTTCAGCACGCACTTTTTCCCATTGAACCAAAAAAAATATTCTGTTATTACTTATAATCTTTTTTTTAAAATAAATTTTAACTTCGGGCCTGTTCTATTAAATTATAATTTATTTTCAACCGACTTTAAAAAGGAAGGAGGTTCTCAATTCGACTTTATTTTTTTATGTTCTTACCTCATAACTTTCGTCTGGGTAAACGGATTGTGAAGATTTTATTTTTTATTTAAAAGCCTTCCGTGTGATCCTATTTCAATTTGGTCTAGTTCCGATAATGGCATCCATAAGAAAACCAACAAATTTGCATTAAATATATTATATGCAAGACAATTTTAAAGTCGGTTGATTTCGTAACGCGAGTTATAAATTATAATTAAAAGAGAATGAAGCTTCGACCGCTTCGTAAAACAAAGTTAACAATCACTAATCTAGATTTTTTGAGTCGAGTATACACTAAGTTTAATTCGTCATGTAATCTAAGAGCATCGGTGGTTCAGTGGTAGAATGCTCGCCTGCCACGCGGGCGGCCCGGGTTCGATTCCCGGCCGATGCAGGTAACGTATTTTCCCTTTTTTATACTATTGAATGTAATTAGAATCGAAAAATATGTCACTTTTTTTTTATTAATTTATCTATTTAAGAGTTTCCATAAAGGAATTAACGTTTTTTCAAAGTGGGTGAAATTCACGTTCAAAGATTACGAGTAAGTTACGTACAAAATACAGATATAAGCAAATGTTAGTAATAAAATGCATGTTAGTTGAATAAGAATGTAAACCGGCTGTAAATCTTTTGTTAATTTAAAAAATATTCCTTAATATATTTGAATAACAAGTGAATATTCCTTAATAAATTTGAATAACAAGTGAATAACATGTTATCATAAAATAAAATCCTAGTATTTTCATAACTTAATATTTAATTTAAATAATTCGGTGTATGCAAATGCATAGTTTTACATTATATTATATTTAATATCATATTATAATGTATGTTAAAGAAATTTTAGAAAATTATTAAAAAGTGTCACTTGTTTTTACTACATAATATATACGTTTTGTAGACAATTTTAATTTCACAATTTTCATATTATTTTATTTGAAGTAAATTGCTAAAACATTTTTATAAGCCGCTTGTTATGTAACATAATATATTAATATTATTATAGCTTTCGCGTTTAAATTTAATAGAACCTAACTCCGTGCTTTCTCGTAAAGTAAGTGCGCAGTCAATTAAAATGGACGAGCATACAACCAATAAAAAAATTATTAATATATATGCACTTTCATTCCGCCGTAAATGTTACTAGAAAATATTTAAAAGATATACAAGAATAAACAAATATTTCTTGTGAAACAAAAGCATTTAACTAATCTATCGAAGGTTAGCGACGCAGACGTGCGTTGGGTAGTTAGTAGTTACGTTATCTATCGATATAGGCAACGTAGACCGTCAAAACTACTAGGCGATCATAAACCGAACAGGAGTCGACTAAATATTTCGTCTGCCAAACGCTCAATAAAAACTTCTAAACTTGAACATAAAGTGTAAAAGAGACGACGCTATATGTTTTACCAGCCTTCTCCCTCATTTTACGTCAGTTGACAAGCACTGGGTGAACGAACTTTGAGAGTTTACTGGGCTAAAAGTTGAATGTACCTCCGTTCGCGGACATTACGAACAAGATAGCAACTTTACCATACACCGCGCAAATCATAAACGTCGTAAACACCTTTTCACGATAACTGAGTTATAAACTACAATTCCTTATAGTAAAGTATATATTAGCGTGTAATGTTAAAGACTATGTGTTGTTTGAGAATGCATTGGCAAGTTTCTCACGACTACCTCTACATTGGCAAACGAGTAGTGAGACGTGTGTAGTGATAAGGCGCTTTTAATGGTGTGCGTTCGCTTGAGGTTGGTGTAGTCTTGAAAATAATTTCGCGGTCACACCGAGCCAGCGGGTTCACACAACCTGAACCACCTGTCTCTGTTGCACGCCTGGTTATTTATATCTATGCGCGAACCTATGTAACATGCATATACATATTAAAAGGCTGCGTAAGAAGTATGCGATAATAGCTATCTAACATAGTTAATTGACAAGCGCAAGGGAACTCTTCCGACTACCATAAATTGATAAACGCTATTGAGCTCTTTTATTTCAAGCTCAGTTTGTATATTTACGAGTTTTACGCGTTGCTCGTTCCAGACAATGGCATATTTGGAATTTTCAGAATTAACTTTGCCATTTAATTTGTCCGGCAATTATGTAAAACGCCATCGCGCTTTGCGTGTTGAATAATTATCCTCTTCGGTAAGCAAAACAATACTTAAGCACGTATTTAATTTTTGAAAACTTTTGCTTTAATGTTTTGAACATAGCTCCGCATTCAAACGGTTACTGACCCGGCAACCAAAGAACAAACGGCTAGCCAAGACCAGTGATCAGTCGAAGCTTAATCGAAGTTGTTTCCGTAACATCGAAATAAAACGCAGTTCCATCCTTAGATTATGTTCGTTCCTAAATTATTGGCGTTCCTCTGTTAATGGACTACCGATGAACACGGGACACCTGGGATCAAAACCTGGGTATCAACTCTTACAAAGTTATCATCACCCTGAGATGTCAGTTTGAATTAAGACTTTGCACAACTTTCAAAGAATAATATGGCAATAATTTGATAAATGTCGAAGGTGATCTGATGGCGGAGTGAAAGGGTCCATTGATTGAAAGCAGCCAACAGAAAAAGAAGGAAATTTAAAAGTATTATTTCACTCATGTACTATCTATAAGCTTTCTTAGCAAATGTGCTCTAAATTTCAACATCAAACGTCTATTCACATGAAAAGATTCCTTATTATTAAGTGAAGTGGATAATCTCTTTTGCTGTTAGTTGCCACCGTGTCGAATAAGATCAGATATACTGTCGCGTAATTAGAAGCAACTTAGTTGGTGCAATCTGCGGTGGGACAGGACCAGTTGAGTGCCGCACAGAGCGCTCAGATCTATAGAAACTCTTTAATATTCATGTTTTCCTGGTACACAGATAGTTACTTACGTGAAAGTCAGCTTTATGACGATCACTCGAATGTTCGCCAGTTAGAACGGGCAATTTTGAGAAGCACCAAAATTTCCTTTAAATCATGTTTTGCTGGTACGTTGAGGGTCATTTAAGAGAAAGTCATTTTGAAATAATATAGACAGGAAAACGTTGGCAAGTGCTTGGAAAAATTGATAAGGAGTGAGGCCTGCGTAAAGGTTACATGACTGCCAATCTACCACCAACCAAACACGACCGCACCCACGAGACGGTCTAATGAATGATAACAAATTCGGATTATTTTTAATGGCATTATGATTCAGCTCACTTTCACGAGCATGGGCTGAGTTCGCGCCGGTCACTGACCGCTATCACTATCTATTTTATGAGCTATAAATAATCTCATAGATTGAGGAAAATGAAATTGAATGAATGAAGTGAATCAATAATTTTTGATGAAGCTTGCATTAGCATTATCTATACTTTTATGTACATGTTTTGTGTTTTACGATTGCAACGCTTTTTGTATCTCACAGTTGAGAATAGCTCCTCCAACCTTGAGTATATTCTACCACGCTGGTCTAATGCTTATTGGTGAAATAGGGCTAGAATTATTACATATATAATTTACTTTGAATTTTTCAAAAAAATTAAAATTAAAATGCTTTAATTATTAAGACACGATTTCATTACTATAGTAAAGGTTAATACCTTACATTACATTTAGAAAGTTAAGTTTTAACATTCTTGTTTCTTCATAACTTATTAAAAAGATTTTTAGTATCTTAAGATAACAGTCATCTGAATCAGATATCACAGACAGACAGGCGATTAATCTAGCGCTAGGTCTCTCAACCCAATCGAAAACATGAAGCGTGGGTACTACTACTTATAAATTGCGAACGGAACATAAATATAAAATTAGTCTTTGTAATCTTTTTTTGTAATTAAATTGAAATAAAACCATTCGAAAGTATTACCTTGATGGTAACTAATTTATACTTTATTTATTTTTAAATAGGACTTATTTAATTTAGGTTAAAGCCACACCAACAAATAATAACGCACACTATGATACTGTACAAAAAAAGTAATTCAGGTATACAAAGCAAGAGTGTCACCTCGACAATTACAGGTGTGAACGAGATGCAATAATTGAGCTGTGTACATGCAATAATTGAGCTGTTTTACCTACTTACATACGAGTTATTCACATGATTCATTCATGTAATTAATTAGTAATTAATAAAAAATAAATTATGTATTAACAGTTAGGTAAATAAATGTTTGAAAATCGAAACGAACGTCTTTAACAAATCTTTTTAAAACATGAGAAACACGTCGCTAGGTTCGTTTGTATTTCAATTGTTTCTTTTATCACAAGTTGAAGTCGTGTCGGACAGAAAACAGCAAAAAACAGCACGCTAAAAAAATGTAAAAAATGCCTTCCGATTGGTTCCTCCTCTAGCATTTCTAATTGGTTCTCGTATTTTCAAAAAAGGTTTCAACGAATGAAGTGTTTAAAATTTAATAGAGAATACTTTGAAAAGCAGTAAAAAAATTTTTTATATATACTCGTAAATCGTTTTATTTCAATGTATCCCACGTAGCTTCAAATATGTAGGCACCTAATAGTAAGTAACCAATAACTTTGTAAGTGGCCTTTTAGCATGAAATAGCCAAGAAAATAGAAAAAATACCAACCAATTTTTAGGTCAAACAAAACCCACCTACCAAATGAGGCGAGCGATCTTCGGATAAACTGCATAGGCGGTGCAATCTATAAGCGGGTAACCACGCAGTTTCTCCGCTTTCTATATACCTACACTTTCACTTCCGAGGCGGCAGACAAAATGACTATAACATACCGTTTATCGGAAACGTGACTCAGAGCCGTGTTTACAAATATCGATCGAATCACTGCATTCATCAGTGTTGATCCGCGAATGTTTACGAAGACTGAGGTGAGAAGCATATTGATCTTGTCTTTCTCAGCTGTCGTTTCGACTGCATCTTCTTATGTAATCTATGTTCATCCCTGTCTCTTTTATGTTTATGAGACCCTAGTACCCTTATTAAAATTGATTAAGTCATCGAATTATTAGGTTGGTAGTACTGCGTATTTTTTTTATGATAATGAAGTAGCAGACGAGCATGCAGGCCACCTGGTGTTAAGTGCTCGCTGCCGCCCATGGACATGTACATACATCCAACCTCAAGCAGGCTCGTGTCCCGTCTGAGGTCGCATGTAGTTGCGCTACTACCCCGGAGGCTGATGGTCGCCTCATGTAAGTATAGCCGGCAACTGCACCTTTCCTTCGAAACACAACTGAATTGCTTCATTTGCTTCACGGCAGACATGGGTGCAGCGGTGATACTTCCCCGGTCGAACCATATAAGTTCTACCACCTACAGTAGTATTAAAGAAGACAAGTAAAGAGCTATCAACATTTCCAAAAAGGAACTGCCCTTGAATTAAATTGTAAAATGATTAAGGTCCTTCCTTATATAGGGCTCCACTGTACAGTACATGTTAGTACCTAATTGCTTAATATGATTGTGATATTCAGTTCCACTTAGCAGCTGTTATTATTTTTATACAGATCAAGTAACAGGAACGCATACACTTTGCTCTGCATTGAATATGGAAAAGTTGCAATTGTTGTAAAATATTCCAGATTAAAATGCACGAAGGAATACTGCACGTGTTGAGTGCGCCAAATGCGGGTATTATAACGACGCACCATTATCATCCTAAAGGAATGTTCTATAAACGTGCATTCCTTGCGTAAGATTCCCAGGCAGTGTTTTAAGAAGAGCGTTGTGCTAAGAAACAATTTTTAATACATATTTGGATGGTTAGAAAAAAGGTTTTTTTTTTATCGTTTACTCGTATCAGTAGCAAGCGAGTATGCAGCCTACCTGATGTTAAATGTTCACTGCAACCCATGGACACCCATGTCAACCTGTAATAAGAGAGAAGTCCCAACTATATCTAAGGTCATACGTGGAGGCGGTGGAAGCATTGCTACAGAAATAAAAGTAAAAGCTAAAATGGTCGCCTCAAATAAAATTTTTCCCGTTTCCATCCTCCCCAACCTAACAAGAACTTGCGCCAAGACTCGCTTAAAAACGGGTGGTAGTTGGTACCTCCCCGGATGAACTGTGTCAGTTCTACCAGTTACCAAATTAGAATAACACGAAACACGCTAATATGAAGGCTGAAGCGCATCTTCATTTTGCAATATCAATTGCCAGAAATAACTAAGATGAGAAAGTAACTCTTACAATAAATACATTCTGCACTTAAATAAATCAACGTCATGCTAAAATCATGCTACGTGCTAGCAAGATTTTTCTAATTTCCTGTTCTGGGGAAATTTAATGTCCTGAGTCTGGGCCATTTTCATTTCCTATGAACATTCACTTTCACAAATGACCGGCAAACATTAGAACTATTATTAAAAATAAATCATCACTAAAGAACGATAACAACTTGCATTTCAGTGTAACAATACCTAACATTGTTTTTGACCTACATGTGGCGCCAGCGATTATGTTCTTAATTTTCATTAAAACAGGGTACAAAATGTCGTTTTCAGTATTGTAACAAAAGCTATTGCAGTATGAGCAATAGAGAGTGCAGAGTAGATCATGGTCAAATAGAGACTTTCACTAGGTACTTTCTCTGACCCGCTTGTTGTGTCGTAGGTCGAGTCGTTGACCTTCAGGGTGGCTCCACTTTTGGTTTTATCTGTCACTTTCATTAATCTATGTTGAGGTAGAAAGTTATGACGTTTTGGGCAGCGAAGGTAAAAGTGTAGGGACTTAGGAATTAGGTCACGCGGGCGCAAGGTTTTGGGTTGAACAGGTGATAGACTAGAGCTTTCACTGCTAAGAGCGCCGAGTGAACGATGAACAGATTAAAAATATCTACGCTATTTTAGTTTCGAGCGAACTCTCTGTTTTAGAAAGGTGTTATCTATACTAATAATACAAAGCTGAAGAGTCAGTGAGTTTGTTTGTTTGTTTGAACGCGTTAATCTCAGGAACTATTGGACCGATTTGAAAAATTATTTTATGATAGCTACATTCATGAGGAAGGTTATAGGTTACTAAGCATTACGTTACTATTGTTAACGCGGGTTGTTATAATTAATATGATACTTGCGTTACCGTGAACAGGTGTAGTGTTATGTAATTAGTCTTTGTAATTTTTGTATTTAAATAATTTGCCAAGGAGCATCTCATTTGGCTGGTGCCTAGTGTTATTCGGTCTCTGGACCTTCATATTCAACATCAAACCATATCGTAGTACTACTTGAGATCTTACGTAGGTATATGTATAGTTTTAAGGACTTCATGATAATTTCATATTTAATGTGTCAACCGTTACCGAAGGACCATTTCTTTTAAACAATTGCTAGAACACAAACAAATGAAAATCCTCTTTCTTGTACAAATAATTTGAGATTTTGTTGCTGTGGAAAGTAGAAAAAAATAGAATTTGAAATTAGAAATTGAAATGTACTGTACACTACTGACGGAAACAGGCGCTGAAAACTAAGCATAAGGTCTTTTTTATTTTCTTTGTACTAACATTATATTTCCACCAATTCGCATTAGAGCACCGTGATGGAGTATGCTTCAGGCCTTCCCCGGTTGTGGAAATGAAAATAACCCATCATAACCCGTGCCCAGCAGTGGGACATAAAAAGGGTTGAAGGCAACCAGTAGGTAAGTTTTCTAAGCAACTAACATTATACAACACAACCAAACAACACTTTCCTAAGATGGATCCAGAACATTCTAGCAAGTTCGGTTTCGATGTCAAAACCACGTGGGTTAACAAACCGATTTGCGTGGTAAAAGTTGCCAAGTTAAAATGTCATTGACCCGCGAACATAAGTGCGGTTTTGACCTTACCGTCGGTCTATATTGTAGCAAAGTGAAGTGAAAGTAGGTACATCCATCACCTGTTGGAGAAAGTGCGACACGCCCTTTATTTTACGACGCATTGACCACGTGGCCAATTTGGAGACGGTTTGTCTGTGCTGTATGGAATGCATGGTACTTCCTTCCACGTATTACCTACATACATACATACATAGCCCTGCGGTTTGTTATCGTCGTAATCGGTAGGGCTTACAAAGTTAAGAGCCGTCAGTAGAGGGAGCGGTTGGTCCTTTCATCATCAATATCTTTTTAAACTGAACGAAAACTTCTTTTTTTTTACAATATGAAGTAGTTGACGAGCTGCAGGCCACCTGGTGTTAAATGGTCGCTGCCGCCCATGGACATCTATATCCAACCTCAAGCAGGTTCGTATCCTGCCTGAGATTGCATGTAGTTGCGCTGCTACCCCAGAGGCTGATGGTCGCCTCACGTAAGTGTGGCCGGCAGTTCAAGATAGCTATTAAACCTTGTCAAGATGGTCCATGCTTGTCAAAGTAAAATACAGACCCGTATTCTGAACTAGCTGTACTATTCGTATTCTGAACTAGTGTTCTAGCTGTGCCCCGCGATTTCACCCGCATTGAGAATTGTAACGTATTGCTTGATAGACTGTAACCTTCCTCATGAATGTAGCTGTCATACACAAAAATATTTTTTTTAAATCGGACTTGTAGTTCCAGAGATTAGAGCATTCAAACAAACAAACTCTTCAGCTTTATAGGTATTATTAGTACCTATAGATTTAAAATTCTGTAAATACCTTAAACTAGGAGTTATAAAGGGTTACGCATAATGGCTACTGGCTTAGGGCTTCATTTGAAAGCGACAGGGCTTATTTGCTTTTGCTGCGTAGTTTCTACGAACTATGTTTTAAGTTGGTCCATGTATTATTAGGTATTTGAATCACGTTGCGGTGGTACCTCCTGGTGAACTGTCCAAGTTCTACCATCTACAAGATAATGATGTGGATGCCTTCATCTACCTTCCATGTTAGATTCTCTGCGTAAAATTGAATATTTTCAATACCATTTAACTTTAATCAGCTACGTTACTTTTGTAATGATAAACAAATGACGGTACAAGGTATTCTATCAACGCTTAATTATGATAACGGATCTACAAACTAAGTACCTATTTGCATTGGATTGGATATAAGTAAAGTAAATACTGAATGATGTGGGTGTCTTCATCCTGTTCACCAACCAGTCAAGTGCTTACTTGATGGTTTGCTACATCCGCAAGAAGTATCTAGTTATTTAAATAGTTTCAATTGAAGAGCTAAAATGTTCCGTGATTAGGTATTAAATATTATACCTACATTAGGTACTGTAATATTTAAAATTTTCAAAGTCTAATGAAGGTAATCTTGCAAAATAAATGCTTTTTGTTTTAAGGTATCTAATTAAAACTTTGGTAGGAATTAAGTTTTATTTTAAATACATTTAACTTACGTTCTGGCCGCAGGCGTTACCTGCGAGTTCGGTGTGGAGGTAGGCTTACACCAAGGGTCAGCTTTGAGCCCGTACCTCTTCCTGTTAGTCATGGACGCCTTGACGTCGGATATACAGGAGGAGGCACCCTGGTGTATGCTGTTTGCCGATGACATCGTTCTCGTCGGGGAAGATGGATTCGAGGTACAGAGGAGACTGGAAGCATGGCAACAGAAACTGGAGAATTTTGGCTTGAAAATCAGCAGAACGAAATCTGAATATATGTTCTGTGAATTCGGCGGTCTCTCCGGTTCTTTTGCTATGTCGCTCGATGGCGTGGCAATTCCGGTCTGCTCCGACTTCAAGTACCTCGGTTCACTTATACAGTCGGATGGCGAAATTGACCGAGCCGTTAAGCACAGGATTAACGCGGGATGGATGAAATGGCGACAGGTTACG